>AYEL01079811.1:0-62384 GCA_000484575.1 Olivierus martensii | reverse complement strand
GGAGGTTCCCAAGCTAATCTGTCATTGATTAGATTTTCAGAATTTCCTCTTCTCAGTATTTCAATCAGCTTGGAGAACAATGTTATAATAATCATGCATAATGCGATGAAAAATTTTGAAGGGGGAGAGACTCAAAATACTTAATTGCAACCACACTAGCACTTTTTGCAGTAAAGAATAAATATTTATTAACACAAAACTACTAATGTTTTCGGTTTTTACACCATCATCAGGTACATTCTATTCTCAACGGATTCGAATGAGAAGATTTACATAAGTTGCTAAGGCAACCAATATTCTTAGAATGCAGACATTTAAACATATAACATTTGAAGTAACAGTAATAAATTAATAAAATAACACTTAATACAAATTATAAACCATAATTAATTAATTCACAATAAATTAAAACTAGATTACATAAAATATTTCAGAACATTAATATTATTAAAGTTCATAGAGTGGTCTCCATTCATCTTTAAGCTACCTTTAAAACCATTTGCTTTTAATTTGTTGCTCTTTCTCTAAGACGTACTTCCATGCTTGTGGAGGTTCCCAAGCTAATCTGTCATTGATTAGATTTTCAGAATTTCCTCTTCTCAGTATTTCAAGGGACTCCGTAATTATTGGTTGTGTATGCGGCAGAATTGGTTTTATTATCCTTGTTTGGTCCCATGATATGTCTATGTTCTTACTAAAGGCTTCCAGAGCAAGAGAGATGGAGATTTTAGCTTGGGCAATATCTTTTTTATGCTCTTCTACCCTCTTTGCTAGTGTTCTAGTAGTCACTCCCACATATGCGGCTTCTTCATTTGATTATATGTCTCTAAAGGGTATTCTATATACACCTTTGCGTTCAAACTCCTTGAGTGGGTCTTTTTCATTTCGAAGTATATTAAATAAAGTTGGGGCCCTTTTTGGTGCTATTCATTTATTCTTCTTTGCTATCTTCTTCATTACTCCTAAGTGTTTTAGGTGGTATGGTACTGGTATAAAATCATTTTCGTTGTTTCCGGAATCTTCTGTTCTATGGCTGTTACTAAACATTTTCTTTTTCACCTCTTTCATAATTTGTGTTAGAAATGCTTTGTGGTACCCATGCTGTAATCCGATCCTCTCTAAGTAATTCAACTCCTTATTTAAGCCTTCATTTTCACTACAATAAGACAGAGCTCATCTATACAAACTTCAAAAAGCCGCTTTCTTATAGTTAACTGGATCATTTGACTAATTTGGAATCAGGACCAGTTGATAGGCTGGCTTTCTGTATATGCTTGTTTTGATTCTCTCTCCATTTACCTGCAATTGTAGGTCTAAGTAGTGTATTTCTGATATGAATCTGTTGAAAATAGAATGTACCTGATGATGGTGTAAAAACCGAAAACATTAGTAGTTTTGTGTTAATAAATATTTAATCTTTACTGCAAAAAGTGCTAGTGTGGTTGCAATTAAGTATTTAAAGTTTAAGCAGTTGATCCTAAAGTTTTTACTCAAATCATGCATAATGCGAAGAAAAATTTCGAAGGGGAAGAGACTCAAAATAAATTTCAAGTGATTCAAAAAAAATTTTGAAGGGGGAGAGACTCAAAATACGTTTGAAATAATGCAATATGGCTTAATTTCATTTAAAATTGCAACAATAAAAGATTTGTATATATTACAGGTTTTTGTGTGATTTTTAAATATTACTTATTATTATTACATAATATTGGATAAACATATAGTAGGTTACATCATGATGAATAGTTATATAATTTCTTTGTGGGATAAAATATAAACCAAGTTTCATTTGAGATATATAGTATGTCACAATCATAATTATGGATATAGAACAGGCTTAACTGCAAATTCAACATAAAATTTCCTTTAAAATAAAACATCCAATGAAAAGGTATGATATAAAGATACTGATTGAACACAAATTGATACTGAACAGTATCCTGTATCATAATCAATAATAATTGTATTAGCTAAATAATTCTGTAAAAATCCAGTAATAGTAATGCAGATAAGTTATCTGTTGCCCCTTACTTTAACACTTAGTGCCATCTATTGGTATTTATTGTCATAAAATAAATAAAAATTGGTCCCCTAGAGCCCTAAAAAAAGGGCTATGTAGGGACATGCCATACTGATACTGAACAAAATTCTATATCATATTCCTAAATATCTTTTTTAGATTTAAAAAAAAAATTTACACACACACACACACACACAATCTGTATTTTATAAGTAATATAGATTAAACAATCTATTACAAAAACACATTGGCTATTCACTGGGATCATAGTAATGATGCAAATCAAACCATCTCTTGATATTTCTGATCAAATTATATGAAAATCATATAAATCTGCAATTTACATAAGAAAATATGAGAAATTTTGCAATTAGCAAATATTAATTATCAATATTTTCCTCCTTGTTTTGGACATATCACACACACACACACACACATATATACATATATATATACTTATATATAAGCTGAAAAATTTTGTAAAGAAAACAAATTTTATAAAGGTACAAAGAACATAAAAAGAATACAATATTTGTTCTTGTAATTCAAATTTAAAAATTATTAATTTAAGTTTTAAATTTTTAAATAATTTTTTAATAATTTTTAAATTTGAATTACAAGAACAAATATTGTATTCTTTTTATGTTCTTTGTAAGTTAATATAACGCTGACGATGGTCTAGTGGATAGCCCAAAAGTACTTCGTTTGTGAAATAAAATAGTTTGGAAGTCACTACTGCCAATTGTGTTGTATATGAGTTGTTGTTTATAAAGGGAAATCAAATTATACATGGGAAGTTAAATATTTTTAAAGATCATAAGATTTGCCACTTTGGTCATAAATTAATATTTTCATGTACATTAAGATATTGAATACTGCACAAATAGAATCAAAAATATATAAAGTATTTACATTGTGTCCTTTTCATTCTAATAGTACTTCTTTTTTAGCAAGAGATTTGTCATAATTTTTTCTTAAACATATATTTCTTCTCAATTTTAATATTAAAAATATGCAGATACATATGAAAATATTAATCTATTAGACACTTCACAGATGAAATCAGAAATCTATAGACTAATCTTTTTTTATGAATAAATTTAACAGCAACTCCCTCTGCATATCATTGGATAATATTAAAAGAAATTTAGAGATTTCCAATATTTATAAACAACTATTTACCATTTCCAAGTTTTGATCATTTGGAAAATATGGGATTATTTTTTTACATTATTTTGGATACCAGATTTGCACAGATTAAGGTTTGCATCTGTTAAGGTTCTGGTAATTTTATGTCATTGTGTGTGTGTGTGTGTGTGTGTGTGTGTATAAGCATGTGAATATAAATTTTATAAAATCACTTTCTTTAGCTGAGCTGAGCTTTTTTAGTTAAGCTTTCTTTACAGCTGGAATATAAGCAAATATCACAAGCTGCAAATCTAGTCCTATGGTAGTTAGTCATATATTTAATTAAAATATAGAACCCTGCACTTAAAAAACATGACATTATATATGGCATTTTTATCCAGTACTGTAAATTTTCAAACTGATTCTAATTCTTCTAATTGTCATTCAAACAGCCTTCTACTTCATATTTTGAATAAAGAATTGATGCCAAAATGTACTAATATATATTTGTGAATAAAGTAATTAAAGTAAAGTAAATTTACTGATCATAAATTAGAATTAAAATAAACAAATAAATGTATGTAATTACATACCGTTAACATATTGTGACATTTCTGATCCACTTGCTCATCTTCTTCTTGGACATAAAACTTTCGGAAAAAATTAAATGCAATCACTGTATATATGTAGACAATAATTGTGAGTAACATGACTGTTAAAACCAACTGTAATAAAATAGATAAATTGTTTTAAATCAAGTCTTATATTTTATTATTTTATGCTATAAAAGAAATATGTAAATCTAATAATTTAATGTAAATAAGCTATTTAATAAAAAACTAACTTTTATTTAATTTTTGAAAATTATTAAATAATACAGAACAACTATTAACTTCATAGTTCCACCCTATGATATTTAACACTTATGACAAATTGCCTATTGTAAATCATATTCATCAATCTTGTATGTTCAAATTCAGAGCAGTTGATATTACAGTTCTATCATCAAGCCTGATTAACCATAAATTATTAAATTTAATAAATTTTGATGAAAAATTTTATTTTCTTTATCTTTGTATTATATACAATTTGGGGCATTTGTAGCATATAGCCATTTTGGATTCCTGTGAATTCTTAGATAATTGTTTATCTATTTATACCTAATAAATAAAAAATTCAAAATATCTAATATATAGGTAATACAGATCAACACTTATTTACACCAACTGCTTAACTCTATCTGAATCTACTAATTCCAAATAACAGCACTACACGCAGTATAGTTACAACTTTTCCTTTATTAAATTCTGCACTAACGTTTTCGGTGCTTCCGCACCCTCTTCAGGCACAACTCTCACTACAACTGTTACATAGCATAATAAAATATAACATAAAAATAAGATAGAAGCTCTGTTTTTATTAACAGAGCTTCTAGAAGTGAAAATACTGAATCTGCTGATTTTGTTTACATTCAGTTCTTTCCTACATTATTTGACTGCTCATTTATCTATTGCTGTAATATATGACCTTGGTCTTTGTCTAAACTGTTTGTCATCTATTGATAAATAAAATTCATTATCAACTAGAATTTATTTTTAAATTTTTTGATTTCAAATCATGAAATAATCATGATTAATGGATATATATATATATATACTGTCCAACCAGCTTAGCCACAACCATCAATGCAAGTATGCATGTGCTAACTGAATGAATCCAGTGACAAAATAGAATTATCATCAAATTACTGTCCGTCCAGGTTAGCTGCGACCATCGACGCAAGTATGCATGCGCTAACTGAACAAGTCCAATGACAAAATAGGACAAGTACGCGTGCACTAACTGAAATCCACTGACAAAATAGAGATGACAATCTCACATGGATGTTTTCAAACGCAAGATAACTGAAGTTGAATGGAAGCTTATTGTAAGCGTGTGCTAACTGAACGAGTCCAGTGACAAAATAGGGATGACAGGTTTGCGTGCACTAACTGAACGAGTCCAATGACAAAATAGGGAGGACAGCTTCCTCTTCCGATCTGAATGAGTCCAGTGACAAAATAGGGATGACAGCTTTGCATACATTGGATGTTTTCAAACCGCAAGAAAAAATTATCATCAAATTACTGTCCGTCCAGGTTAGCTGCGACCATCGACGCAAGTATGCATGCGCTAACTGAACAAGTCCAATGACAAAATAGGACAAGTACGCGTGCACTAACTGAAATCCACTGACAAAATAGAGATGACAATCTCACATGGATGTTTTCAAACGCAAGATAACTGAAGTTGAATGGAAGCTTATTGTAAGCGTGTGCTAACTGAACGAGTCCAGTGACAAAATAGGGATGACAGGTTTGCGTGCACTAACTGAACGAGTCCAATGACAAAATAGGGAGGACAGCTTCCTCTTCCGATCTGAATGAGTCCAGTGACAAAATAGGGATGACAGCTTTGCATACATTGGATGTTTTCAAACCGCAAGAAAACTGAAGTTGAATGGAAGTTTATTGTAATGTCGAATGCTAAATGATTAATTAAAATTGAATGGAAGTTTATTGTAATGTCGAATGCTAAATGATTAGTTTCAACATTGGACATAGGATATTTAACAGAACTTAATATAATATTAATTCACCCGTCATTATGCCGACTGCGACTCTCTCTTTCGTGTTTAAACTCATCCACCTTAGCTAGGCACGGCTTTCATGGACAGACAATATATATATATATATGTTTGTTAACTTGATATTTTCTGAAGGTATGTCATGTTAACAATAATGTCATACACCGACATCAATCTCGCTTCAGAGTAAAAATAAAATTTTACTTTACCCGTTTATTTATAAGTACATCAGACAGGCATCACTGTGCTGCCTGATACACTGTGACACAGAAATTCTCAACAATAATCCAAGAATCTTTTGTAGGTGCGCTGCACTGGATCACTTTAGCTAGATCATTGTCAAGAATTTTTGCATTTGTATAAGTAAATTGTATGTACTTATACAAATGCAGGTTGGAGTTGGCAACATGATGTGCTCAATCACTTCAGATAAAATAAAATTTTACCTTTTAAATTATACATATTGGTGTTAATAATATAAAATTTATTTTATATGTATATATTTAAAGTTTCAATAAAATATTTATTTTGGCAAATGGCATTAATATTAAACAGTAACTAAAAATCAAAGATCACATAATTTATCGGTTTCAAATTTTTATTGAATTTTAAGTGCTAAAGTCGGGTAAGCTTATACATGAGTTTTGCATTTTTACCAATTTTTAAAACTCTGAAGTCGGAGGTTGGCTTATACACAGATTGGCTTATATTCAATTATATATGGTATATATTATTATTACAATAAACATTTTTAATAATAATAAAATTCATGGAAAATTTTTTATCAAAAATTTAATAGCTTTTTATTTTCATATATTATCAATTTTGATAAAAATTTCCAAATTCGATGGACCATCCTAATAATTGTGCAATCTAAATTGGGTGATGAATCATGTGTGTCATGTTTGATTCCTCAGCAAAATATTCATATTGACAAAGGAAATTTCATTTCAATATCACCAACAAAAATTAAAATCATTACAAAACATCATTCTGTGAAACCCAGTCCATATTTTTTTCTGTAATTTGAATTTATTTTGCAACTTTAAAATATCAATCTGTTCAATAGCCATCTTACAGCAATAAATATACAAATGTTTATACAGAAGGAACTTTGACCACAGACAAATTTACAACAATAGTTCTCCTGAGAGTCATATCAAATAACTGAAGATCTGATTATCACCAGTCAGCTTTCTAAGAATTGTCTAATTGAATAATCTTTTAAATTTTATAATGTTTTTAAAAATTAATTAAAATAATAATTTCACTTCAAACTGTAAAAAACTAGCAAATTTAATTGGAGAAAATTTTAGTTTTAAATGACCTTTTTAGATTGAAGGGGAGAGAAAAGAATTTTATAACTGTCAAAGCATTCCTTATCTAGCAGTGCAGTCCCGATTAAGGAATCGGGGAGAAAAAAAACAAAGTGGTAGTAAATCACTTTGCAAACAACATTCACCTGTCAATCCTGACAAATGAGAGGAAGTACAGAATGACTAAATTTGATTAATAACAAATTCAAGCCTCTCTCTCCATTGATGCAATTGGATAACCAAAAAAAATCTGAACTTAGAAAATGTTTAACTAAGAGAAGAATGGGATTCTTCTTCTCATCCTTATTCTTACATTTCATTCACTGTCTCTGATTCCAATTCCTATTCTGTGTTTGCTGAAAAGTATTGCTATAGTTATTTTAAATTTTGCATCTATTCAACCTTATAAAGAAAGAAGAAAAGAAAAAATCAACAGAAAGAATTATAGATCTCTCTCTCAAGATATGTTCATGGATCCCTTATAAAGTATCCCCCTTTTTAAGGCTAGATAAGAATTTTCTTTGTTTGATCTAATTATTCATTAGTTTTAGATATGCTAACTTCTGCATTTCTTTGTACTATATTCATAAATACTTATCATTATTGTTTCCTTTTGGTATATATAAATTTTCTATTGTGTAATAAATACTTTTATTTTTATGTTCATACACTTTGAATGAAAGAAATGAAATCTATAACACCCTAATGAATGAAAAAGACAAGTATGAAGCATACTTGTCTTTTTTATTCATTAAGGTGTTATAGATTCATCAAAGTGAAGACAAAGTGAAAAATCAATGCATATAAAATACCAGTTTATAATTTAAATTTAAAAATATTTAGGCAATATGGAAAGAAATCTTAAAGAATTGCAGAGCATCAATATGACATAATGCATAGAAATGATATAGCAGCTCTAGCAACAGTATGTTATGAACACAGTATTGATGTTCATTGGTATGAAGCAAGAGTAGTGAAATATCTAAAAAATTCTAAGATGGAAAAATTAGCAGAATCTCTTAAAATTCTAAAACAGGAGAATTGAAGTATAATTTTTAAATGATAATCTCCCTGAGGATTACCTGCATCATGGACTTGATACATTAAGCATCCATGCATTTAGGAACATTTATATAATTTTATGTATAATAAATTAACTAACTAATGTATTACAGTTTTATATAACTATTATTTTATAATATTTTATGTAATTATTATATTAATTTATAGAAAATTACAGGTAGTTCCCTACTTTATGAGTTACTTCAGTATACAATAGATAATTTTCAGATCTGAGTTACTTCAGATCTGAAAATTGCTCATAAAATAAGAACTTGTAAACCAAAAATAAAATTCCCATTGACATGATGTTAAAATCAGGTTCCATTCTCAGCAATGCAATTTGATTACAATAAAATTAAATAAAGGCCAACAAAATCAATAGTTTATGATAAATAATGGCTTATTTATCTAAAGAACTGAAAACATAGACTTTAAAATCAAGAAAAGTATAAAAATAAAGAAATTATTTGTTATATAAATGTTAAAGAATTTTTATTTTTCATAATATATATTGAATATTGATTTTCCATCATGCTTAGTTCCAGAGCATTGCCAGATTAGCCATATTACTAAACAATAGAGGTCATGTAATAAAATTCATCAATACACCTCTAAATTGCTAATTATACCTCATCCATATTTTCAAAGCATGATAGCTCACTATAAAATTTGATTATTTGAAGCATAAGACTTGTTCCTTTAAATAACAGCCTTAAACTGCAGTAGAAAAATTAATAACTATAAACTTTTTAATGAAACGTTTTTGGTTGCTACACAACCATCTTCACCTATATCATATATTATATGATATATGTTCGAAAACGAACTAAAAAACTTTTTGTATTCTGTTCTTAATGCTGAAGATCGTTGTGGAGCAACCAAAAACATTTCATTAAAAAGTTTATAGTTATTAATTTTTCAACTGCAGTATAAAGCTGTTATTTATAGGATTATTATTAAAAAACAGTTAGTTAAAATAGTTGCATAAGACTTGTTATAATTGAATTATTGCACCATCAAACTGTCTAGAATTTGACTATTAGTTATAGATTTTAAGATGAAAAAATGTGCATATGCTTAATTACTAATTTAAAAATGATTTTTTGCATATATTTGTTTGTGTGTCTTATATCTCCTTTGGTTTCTTCTTTTTTGTTCTATGGTTGATACTCTGCAGTATAAAAAAAAGAAGATTATGTGAATTTTTAATAAGGTATTTATAAAAAATATCTTATTAACTCAAATATAAGAAAAAAAAAATAGTAAAAAGTAGAAGTGACATATATTTGAATTCTAAAATAATTGTAATTTATACAATGATATTCTCTACTGGAAGTCTGCTATTTTGTTTACATTTCTAATACAATCAAACAGTTGCATAGTTATACAAAGTATTTTCTACTTAACAATTTCAGTTTACCATGTACAGTATTTTAAAATACTTCATTTGATATTTATAAAAATATTTTTTTGCAATGTAATTTGTTTAAAAAATAAATTATCATATTTTCCTGAACATACAAAATAGTTATATAAACAATAGTAATTTTTTATTACATATAAACATGTAGTTAATTTTATTACTTTTAGTATAGACAACAGCAGCAATATCAACAAAAATAAAGTGCTGTACAGTAAACTTATGAATTATAAGCTAAGATATGATCCACACTTATGGCAGGTTAGTGTTGACTGGCTGCATTTCCACTCTATCTGTTGCCATAAAATTTTCTTATGTAAGTTGGTTTTAGTCTTACTTTTCTGTTTTTAATTTACTATTTCAATAATGCTTCTTTGTAGATTTAAAGTAATAATAAATTTTGTTTTAAATTTCTCTAGTAATTGTTTACAGATATTTAACTGTAATAAAAAATCAAGACCAGAAAATAACACAGATTTTCTTTTCCAAATCTTGAGAGGAAAATTATATAAGGAAGAATATTTCATGTTTCCATGTAGCATGAAATATACAGTAATTAATTAAATAATTTATAAAATTGTGCATTCAAACAGGAACACAAATTCCTGTTTGAATGCACAATTTTAGAAATTATTTAAGTTATATAATTCAGGATCAAATATGCAATTATTTCTATGTTTAATGCTACAATAAAACAAATATGGTGAGAATAAGGGATCATTACATTGTATATACAGTGAAACATGTATTACTGCAAAATTTGAATTTTTAATTTGATTCTATTTTTGATTCCAATGTTAAATATAATAAATAAATCCAAAACATTTATAAAGTTTTCAAAGATCACATTTAAGATACATCATCAATATTTTGTAAGTTTATAACCAATGTTAAAACAAAATTACTTGATATTTTCTTTAGAGATCAAGTTTGTTCTGCTATGTCAATTATTTGAGCAATATCATAATGCAATATCTCTGCTAATTTGTTTGGAATAAGGAAATGCCAGATCATCAGTGTCTATAAAAATCAATGTTTGGTTTATAGTTTATAATAATAATTATCATCTGGGTATTCTTAGTATGGCTTTAGGCAGTCATATTTCATTATACCTGACGATAGCATCAGAAGGTAATATTAAGTCTATGGGAGAGTATAGTAATCCTATAGTAATAAAATTATTGTAGGATCCCATAGATTTAATATTGCCTTCTGATACTATTGTCAAGTGTAGTTCAAGTATGGTTTTCTAGAGCTTAGTTTGAGAAGAAGATCCACAATTGTCTATAGATGCCTTATCCTTATCGTTCCAATGACTTTTAAAGACTACCATTCAGGTGAAACTTCTGGTCCTGTATTTGTATTCACAAATACAGGATCAGAAGAAATATATATTGGTAGCATGATGAGAAGTATGAAAATTTTTACACAAAGAACATAAAAAAAAAATATAAAGAATGGTATGGCTACAGCACTAGTCAATAGATATTATGAAACCTCTCTAAACATACAATGGAGTGAGTAGTGCAGACAGGGGCACCGAGAGAAATCTCGGGTCCTAGTATGAACCAGGTTTTGGGACCCCTATATATATATATATAGGGGTATGTACACACACACACACACACACCATATATACTCGTGTATAAGCCGAGATTTTTTATTTTTTTTTCTTCTTCTCAAAAAAATATTTCTGAAGTGGGGGTTTATACATCAACTTATACACAGATCACTAAACATACAATGGAGTGAGTAGTGCAGACAGGGGCACCGAGAGAAATCTCGGGTCCTGGTATGAACCAGGTTTTGGGACCCCTATATATATATATATATATAGGGGTATGTACACACACACACACACAACCATATATACTCGTGTATAAGCCGAGATTTTTTTTTTTTTTCTTCTTCTTCTCAAAAAAATATTTCTGAAGTGGGGGTTTATACATCAACTTATACACAGATCAAAAAAATCGACTTTTTTTTTGGCTGGAAAAATTGAAGTAATAAGCAAAACCATAACTTATTGAACATATCGCCTGAAGACCAGGAAGGAAATTTTGCAATAATTCATTTAATACGGTAAAATTTTATTATACCTTGATACAATTGAGCATGTCGTGCCGCCGACTCCAACCTGCGTCTATATACTCTAATCAGATAGGCAATGCCGCATTGCTCAATACAACGCGATGTGAAAACTCGACAATCAATCAAGAATCTTACCTAGAATTCATATTTGAATGAAAAAGATATATTTAATTTTCATTATTATTAATTAAGAATGTTTTAATTCATTCGCTAGTAATCAATAAACATTATTAATTAAGAATGTTTTAATTCATTCGCTAGTAATCAATAAATACTCATCATTGATGATAAGTATTTATCATTTTCATCATTGATTTAATTAAATCATTGATGATTTAATTAAAGTATATTAAAAAGTAACTAAAATAATGTTTAGAAGTAATAATTATTTAAAATCTGTACTGAAAAATAACTTTAGTCTATCGAAAAAGTTCATCATAAGTAAAAACAAAACTTTGAAATCACACACTTAATGTCTGAAATCACATTGCACACATCATTTTAACAATATATGACATCATCATTAGGGTGATCCACTCATTTCAAATATGATCAAAGAATTGAATATGAACTCAACTATAGGGAAAACGAAACTTTGAATGGTCTCTTGGGAGCCGTGTGACATAGATGTTTCTAATGGAATTTTTACTGTGATCAGGGCTGCCATTATGCACAGGCCGAGCAGGCCCCTGCCTGTGGCACCAAATTACAAAGGCAGCAAAATGATGATTTTCATTTATTTTATTATTTTCTATTTTCATTTCATTTACATTATCACGGTGTCTAGAGCAACCAATAAAAATGAAGTGACATATGAAGAAGAGGTGCTTTTTGAATAAGGCAAACAATTCTTCTTAACATCCTATACTTTATTTCACATAAGAAAATAGCAGATGGCACTTGAGAGCCAAATGTTTTTACATGCATTAAATACATAATTTAAATTTGTGAAACCAAAATTTGTCAATAATAAATATTTTTATCTGTAAAATTATACAATACCTGAATATTAAAAATTACGAAGTCGATATCAAAAACATGGTTAAAATATAATTTGTAATTTTGTCATTTATTTCATAACTGCAAGCTGACAGGTGATATTTTTTTTTGCAGATGGCAGAATTTATAACCCTAACTAAACCAATGCTATTTTCCTATGTGAAATGAAGTATAGTAAGGGTGCCAATAAAAAATTGCCTATAGCACTGAAATGTCTAGGGCGACCCTGACTGTGATACTTTAATATGAAAATTTTTTAGAAAAAAAACAATAACAACAATAAAAACAAATAATTTTATTCAATAACAACAAATAAAAAGAAAATATTTTTATGTAAATTATAAAAATTTATTACTATTCATTAGCTTAATATTTTCTGAAGCTACATCATCCTATAATAATAATGTCATACACCGACATCAATCTCGCTTCAGAGTAAAATTTTACTTTACCTGTTGCGATTGAGCGCGTCACACCACCGAATCCAACCTGCATTTAAATAAGTGCATCAGATAGGTGATGCCGCGCTGCCTGATGCGCCGCAACACAGACAATAATCCAAGAATCTTATGTAGGCGCGCTGCATTGGATCACTTTAGTTGGATTATTGTCGAGAATTTCTGCATCGTGGTGCATCAGGTAGCACGGCATCGCCTATCTGATGCACTTATACAAACGCAGGTTGGAATCGGCGGTGAGACATGCTCGATCGCTTTGGGTAAAGTGAAATTTTACCTTTTAAATTGATATATTGGTGTCTATATTATAATAATTCATTTCCATATGTGTATATTTAAAGTTTCAATAATATATTTATTTTGTCAAATGGCATTAATATATTGGTAACTAAAAATCAATGATGATGTAATTTATTGTTTTCAAGTTTTTATCAAATTTTAAGTGCTAAAGTCTCAGGGTAGGCTTATACACAAGTTACGCATTTTTACCGATTTTCAAATTCTGAAGTTGGGGGGGGTCGGATTATACACAGATCGGTTTATATTCGAGTATGTATGGTAAATATACAGTTGATTCCCGACTTATGTGATTTCAACTTACATGAATCCCGCACTTATGTTACTGACCAATATTGACCCTTTTCCGACTTACGTTATCCAAATTTCAGAGTTACATTAGTCGAACCCGAAATTTTTTTTTTTGTGAATTGTGCCAATCGAATAGCTACATCATAACAGTCGCTAATTTTGAGAATCTAAATTCAATTTCTGAATTTCTTATCTCCAATTTTTAACGGGCCGCAAGCGGCCCGCGGGCCGCGTGTTGCTCATCCCTGATTTAAAGTATTAATCCATGTATAATATTTTGGAAATATTTCAATGTTGCTTCATATCAACATTTCGCAGTTGATATAGATCAATACTGGAACATTCTCAAAATATTGAAAAGAATTAAAATTGAAAATATAAAATACAGGATAATTATTAGGAGAATTACTTTGAAGAGCAAACTTTTAATTAGCTATTTAATGAAATTTACAGGAAAAGAAAATAAAATCACAAAAATTTATAATATTGAGTAATGTGAAATTATACAAAATTTTGTAAAATTATTTAATTATAATATACCATACAGTATATAACGACTTATGAAATATAATTATATAATTGAAGTTTTAAGGAACGGCAAAAATGACTTAAGGTGCAAAATTCTGATAAAGATGATTACATATTCTTAACAATTAAATATTTTATTGATAATAGAAAAATAGAAACCATTTGGATTTCAAATTACAAGCTAAGTTAATATAAATTTCACTTTGATAAAGCAGAAAACTAAGAGGATTTCAATATCTCAGAAAATTAAACTATTCCTCTTGGTTAAAATTTCTCAAAAATAAGAGATAATTAAACAAATTTAAGGTTTGAAATGGATAAAAGAAATAAAATGCAAAATCGAAAAATAATTCGTTTCAAAAATCTTTCATTAATAAGTGAATGTTGGTCCCGATAGACAATATTTGATCACCGAAGCAATAATTATATAAGCAATAAACTCATACTTATAGGTTTATGTTTAAATTAATTAAATTTGTTTCTATTGATATTCATTTATTCGAAAAATGAGTACAGTACTATAGTATTGTATGTACTAAACTGAATTTTTTTCCCAGTATTTAAATTGTAGGAATTACTATTATAAAATATGAATCTGCTACTCTATATTTATTGTTTCGTCTAGTTTAATTGTGGCTAGATTTTGTAGTGATTAAATTAAGGCAAAAATTGTATAAACTGTTTTATGTAATGACCGTCAAAAATTATTTATGATAGATGATGTCATTTATCTATTTCAGATCTGATAAAAGCAAGATGTACATTTATGTATTTTATTTTACAGTAAAATAAATTTCAATAAATGTAAAAAATATATTTTAAAACTTTTACAAAATTTGTGATTAGTTATTCAATGTGAGGGCGCAGAGTGGCATTTTTTATGATTCGAAAAAAATTATTCATAAATAGCTATTCGTTATAATTATATTTTATAACTAAGATATTATTTTTGTATTCATGAATTACAGAATTCCGAATTTATATCTTTTAACAAGTTATTTTCGACAGAAGAAAAAGATATTTTCGTAAGATGACCACTTTATCTTTATTTTTGGTTGTACTATAGGAATAATTTTTGTAGATATGAATATATTATTATAAAAAATTTATTTATTTATCGTAAAAATCTGAATAAAATAAATTTCGTCTTCAATTAAATTTTATATTAAATAGATAAATATTTTCAAGTCGAGATCATTTATTCATAATCTTTTTTGTTTTTAAATTTAATTAATAGATCAATATATCTAGCTTTATTCTAAGTCAGTATTTATACACAATAAAAATTATTTTCAGAATTTTTCTTTAAATGTTTTTCATCATCTTACAATCTGTTTAATCAATAGCTTGTTATTTATCTTAATCTTTACAGCAATATAAAACATATTCTTCCTATTTTTCTTTAACTTTATTTGATGGGAATGTAGAATGATGTTAGTTATATGTCATTGTACTGTATTTCAATAATGAATATATTTTTATTCAGTAATGATGCTCAACAATCGCTTTATATTGCAAAATTGAATGTATCACAATATCTATTCTTTCGTTTCGTCCATGCTCGTTTAATATACAATAACTAATAATGGAGATATTTTTGTAACAATTTAGCTTATTCAGATTAAAATTACAGTGCTATCAAATAATGTCTGTTTTATTTATATTAAATAAAGAAAAACATTATTATCTATAGCCCCGTGTTCACTACACTTACTACACAACTTGTGCTGTGTGACATCGTCTTTAAAGCAGGTCGAATTCAGTCAAAGAAATCGTTTATCCAATCAATGGAGAATAATTTTGGATAGAGCAATCTGTTATATCATTGTTTCTAGTGGAGATCATTTATCCGTTTTAATGTTTATTGCTGTAGTTAGTTGGTTTTGTTTATTCTCCGAGGATGTTTTATGAAATAAACCTTAAAGATGTGGGAATATTTGCATTACTTTTATACTATCATATGTAAATTTTCTTCTTCGGAACTGCTGCTGAGACCTCATTTGTGTTATATAAATTATCTGCATTGGGATCACGTCTTTATCATCTCTGACATTCCAGTGTTAGTCAATCTTCAGCTGTGTCACTATCCAAACTGTGGAGATTTGTTTTTCAGGTAAATAAATGTTTGTTCACTGCGCGATGTCCTGATTTTGCAGCATACTTAATTCAGATATTTATATTTTAACTTTTTAACGAATTTAAAATGGACAGAAACGACAAATTTCGAATATAGTTTATGTGATGTTTTGTAAGATCATATCACTTATGGAATTTTCATTTTGAAAAGAATTTTTGCTAAATTACCGTTCAGTTTTATGGTTAACATCACTAGAATTGCTATATTTGAGTTTCTTCGGTATAAAATTATAATATTCTTCTAAACTACTACAAGAAATTTTTATTTTTCGTAGTAATTTAGAATTTTTCATTATAATTTTTTCTTTATAAATTTTATTATAAAAATTATAATATAAAACATAATTTATTAAAATATATCCTAAAACGATCTCTATTTGCTATCAATGTTTCTACTTGTAATCTAAAACTGTTATGAAGATTTTTTTTATTATAATTTTCCGACTTACATGATTCCCGATTTACATGACGTTTTCCCAGATCAATTAGTAACATAAATCGGGGATCGACTGTATATATATTATTTTTTTCTTTTCTTCTCTGTCAGATAATGAAAACCATACATACTACATATGTTTTATACACAGTTTAATCAAAATTTTATTCACTTTAAATTCTGTTTAATTAAAAAGTATACTATATGTAGTCTTTCTGGGCAAGAATTCCTTCCTGCCCATTCCCAGGAATTACTTTTGTTTTCCCGATCCCGAATCCTGATAAACTTTTCTCAGGAAATCGGGAAAATCGGCTCCTAGAACTCAGTAATACCTAAAATGGGAAATAAAAGTACTACTCATAATGTATCTTTTAGAAATTTTTCTTATTTATCACTATCTAAAATTACATTGTGGTACAATATTACACGCCATTAGAAATACATGATATTGCCTGTAATGCCATTAGAAATACATCATGCATTTCCTGGCTATCCTGGCTGATGTGATGTAAACTCTACTAGGACTAGCCTCATGTTCTTCAGCAAGGATCTCAGCTTCATTCTGTTGCACATTCATCTCCTCGATGACTCTCTGGAGTTTGTCTTCATCTTCAATGTTTTGAGAACATATAATGGCAATGCTGAAGTCGCAAGTCTTACTCTTAGGTCTATCTCAAAAATGGCTCGATAGGGCTTTTGTTTTATTGCAGAATGAAAACCTCAGTTTTTCATAAACTGAACAAATCGAAGCCCTATATTATATTATATTATATTATCTATAATTAATATTTTTCCCTTAAAAGATAAATAATTTTTTTTTTTCTGTTCATTGAATACATATACTGGTAAATGTGAAAATTTATTGCTTAATTTAATATAAATTAGTTTTTAAATTTATTTAAGTTTATTAATTATTAATTTAATGCATTTATTTGAATAACTATTAAAGCACTTAAGATAGATAAGTGTATGTACTTTAGATACACTTATCAGAATGTTCATCTAAATTGTGCAAATTGTGTCTTACTTGTTACATGTTTCAGAAATTGAATTATACAGCACAGTTTCCTAAACTTATTAGCATGAAGTATTTATTATACTGTATTGTATATAATGAAGATAATTTACAGTAAAATTATTAAAATTAAATAAATGAATTTTTGCAAAATTACGTATGTTAAAAAATTTCTGTGAAGGTTAACTCAAAACCACTAGCCAATTATTGTAGTCTCTTAATTCCTTCATCTTCTAACATTTTTTCAACTTCAATTATTCATAAAAAAAAGATCTTATTATGGATTTCTATTCGAAAATTTTTCATATAGATCCTTTAAATCAGGGATTCTTAACCTTTTGATGACTCCAGACCCTCAATGAATTGTCCAATGTGGTCCCATAACCCTTCACTCGCGTTTCATTCACACACTACCCAAATATAAATTAATACATTAAATAAAATAAATAACAGTACCCATTGATCGAGTCTCATACCCCGATACTCGCAAGAGGTATGGATATCCCCAGTTAAGAACCCCCCCTTTAAATGTTTGTTTGGCTATTCGTATATTATTTAATAAAAAACGTCAAATATTTTTCTAAAATATCAAATCTATATAAAATAGCATGAAATTCAACATATTTTAATATAAACTTTGAACACATTTAAAAAAGTAATATTTTTCGATGGGTCAATATTATATCACATTATCACTTAAAAGCTCTAATGATTTTTCCATGTTTCCTGTTCTCCATCACTACGTAAAGATCTATAGTAATTTTTAATTCATACGTTATCAGTTTTAACTACAAGATAAAATAATATAACAATCTCCTTTAAAGAAGATAGATATAATGTACTGCTAAAATTATATCTTTTGAGTGTTTTACTTGGCATCTAAAAATAGTAAGTAGTAATTTTGGAATTTTTTTTTCTTTCAGTAGAATTGCAAACTTCCTTATTAGTTCAAGTCATTAATTATTTTCATGTCTATTCACTTATTTTATTGTGTATTAACGCTTGTATTTAAATATTCATTTTCAAATTTCTCAATTTACGAAATAATAGTCTCAAATATTTAAGTAAACCTCTTTGCCTAATTTGATATTATTTAACAAACCTCAAGTCAAATTTTTATCATTTCTTTATATATTTTTTGTTCCGATCTCTGGAGCTAGAAAAGATTATCTTTTCAATAAATTTTTAAATTATTATTTCTCGTTGCAAACCATAAACTGTACTTCTTAACTTACGCAAACTTTTAGCTTTAGTTTTGCGTATAAACGATATAATATCAAATTGTGAGAATGTAGATACTTTGATATTGCTTTATACGGAATATTGATGAATTCCAGATTTTTCAGAAAAAATGAAAATACAGAAATTCCATACAAGTGAAAAGATGATGATTTTAAAGAAAGAGACTTTAATCGAATATTTTAAAATCTATTCGTTAGATTAGTTAAGCCGCCAAATCGCACGACAGATACTCTTTATCTGGCTGCGGCCACTTATAAAGCCCATCATAGGCTGGCAACACCCATGTTGGGGTCAACCGGATGCGTTGAAGGATGGAGTTCAACAGACCGAGCCTTCACCTCTCCTGAAAAACTGGAGGTATGGATTACCACAGGATGGTAATCCACACCTCCAGTTTTTTAGGAAACAGCCACTACCTTGTTTTTCTGGTGTAAAAACTGGGTATTGGCTTGCCATCCCGGCTCCTCCAGAATGGTAAGCCATTGCTTTACCATGCGGCCATCCGGCTCACAAAATCTATTGGAATAATCCTAATAAATTTTGAATTTCATTAAAAATTTGTATGCAAATTGAATAATTAGTTTTTTATTGTCTTTCATTCAAGGATAACTTAAATATTCTTCTGGCATTTAGTGGCAATATTTTGTGAAATATATTGCAAATGATGTTATTTGCTGATGATTTTATTTTTTTGTTTTTCAGATCTTTGAATCTATCATAATAGAAAATGCATATAGAATATAATAATGAAAGTTAATATATCCTGTCTTCGATTTCGATGACAACATTTAAAATGACGGAAAAATCTATTTTTGACTTCACAACTGATATCTATAATGTCTCTGAAGAACTGGATAATAATACTCAGAGATTTAACTACAGTCGGCTTTTTTTGTCTTGCGAGAAGAAAGAATTCGTTTTCCGTAATTCCCAAATATTAGAAAATGATATACTGTACATTCCAGAACACGCTTCATTAGGCAATAATGGATTATATATACCTGGAGAATATCTTCTGAGCGAAAATGGAACTTGGATATGTTTACACCCAACAAATATATTTAGAGTGGAACTTGTTACTTCTATTTGCATGTCACTGTCGCTCGTATGTTTGCTACTTCATTTTTTAGCATTTCTCTTAGTACCCGATATGAGAAACCTTCCGGGAAAAAATTTAGCATCTTTAACTGTATCTCTTTTCATGACATATTTATTATTCCTAATCGGCAGGCTGATATATTTTAAAACAAGAGTTTGTTATCCTATCGGATTAGCTCACTATTACTTCATGATGGCATCGATATTCTGGATGAACGCAATTTCCTTTAATATATTTCTCTCTTTCAGGAAAGCAACAACCAAATTTAGATTAATATCTAAGGACTTAGATCCGAAGAGTTTCATCTTCTATTCCCTGTATTCCTGGACTTCACCCACTATATTTTTGATCATAGCTGTTGTAGGTGATGAAACAACCTTATTTCCCAAATATTTAAAACCAGGTTTAAAATCAGACCATTCCTTATGCTGGTTTGTTGGCGAATGGTCTAGTATAATATATTTCATGGTTCCTTTAGGTATAACGGCTGCTATCAATTCAATGTTTTTTCTTTGCAGCATATACACAATTTACAGATCGATGAAAACTGATAATCAGATAAAAAAGTGGAGAAAAATATTTATTATATATATAAAACTAGTTATTCTTATGGGATTTGGTTCGACTACGCGATATTTGGGCATTATCCTTCAAGCTTCAACATTTTGGTATATATTCTCGATAGTAACAACACTTCAAGGATTTTTTATTTTCGTGGCATTCACAAGATTTCGAATGGCACGAGAGAAATTGCTCCATCTGTTCCGTCAGTGTAAAAAATGGAGTTTTAAGCTTTCCATATCCAAAACTGAAATTTAATAGATAGATATATTTAATATATCAACATAATTATTCCCATGTTTTCGGCTGAATAACCCAAGAAACTGTTTTGAAGAATCAAAAGAAATTTTAATCAGTTTATTTAACCTTCTAGATACATTAATGATGAACACCACATGTATTTTATATAAAAAAAGTGAGAAAAAATCAATGAAATGTTTTTATTATTAAATAAAAATTATTTTTAAACATTATTTGTGATAGATTCTATTAAAATTTCTTACTTTAATGAATATTTAATTTTATTATCTGATATTTAATTATTTATTATATTGATGAAATATATAATTTTTCCTGAATATTTCATAAAAATTTAGAATATATCTTCAAAATAAATTTGAAAAAGGCTATTAGTTTTTGTTAACTTGTTGAAAAAATGACGTTTTTTTCAAAATTTGTTGCTATCAGTATAAAAAATGCATGTAAACCATCTAACGGAACTTCTTCTACAAATGTATAAAATAAAATCCAGATTTTTAATAAGCTGCCTTGATTTTTATATAATGTCGGTTTTAGTAACAATTAAAATATAAAATTAATTGGAAAAAAAAAAATATCAGATATTCTATCCATTGAGTCATTCATCTGTACAGACAGAACATCATTGAAACATCTTGAAAAGTGCCTAGTTTAATTTTAACATATATTATTATTATATTTAGCTGGTTTCTTTCATTATTCTAAGAGAGAACTTATCAAACATAGTCATGAAAATCAGTATCAAAAGAAAACATTAAAATTTTAACAAACATTACAGTGTTAAATTATTTTAAAACGAAAAGATATATATTAAAATTTCTTAAAAAAATTTCCACATTTTACACTTTTAATATTTTCGGTTTAGGACCAACTTGGATCCAACTTTATACTAGCATCTTTTCATTAACCATAAGTCTATTCATAATATATCTATTTATGACTTAATACAGTACTTAACACCAATCAATTTAATTTCTATTTATAAATATTTTATGTAGTATAAGCAGGGGCGCCGAGAGAAATCTCGGGCTCCTGTACGAACCAGGTTTTGGGGCCCCTAAATATATTATTTTTTTCTTTTCTCCTTTCTAAGATAATCAAAACCATATGTTTTATACACAGTTTATTCAAAATTTTATTCACTTTAAATTCTGTTTAATTAAAAAGTATATTATATACAATTTGAGGAAATTGAGGTTCGACGAATTTTATTTTTTAATAATATTTCTACAAAAACCTTTAAAATATCGATTTTTTTCGGAAATAACGTCATAGGCTCATGAACTAACTTTGAGAAACGTCCCCAAATTTTTTTAAAAATTTTCTTTTCACGACGGTTATAACGAAAAAATTTTTCCGTCCCATTCGTTGCGTTATAAACGTATTCCATTGTTTACAGTATATCCCATTCCTCTAAAAAATTTGTTGTGGGCCCTGTCGATCTGTCATTCCTTCTCTGTTTAAATGAAATCCTTACGTCTAATTATCATGATAATTCTTATTTTTAACTGTTTAGAATACAAAGATTTTTTTTACCTTACATTTTTATAATACAGTTTTAATTCTATATATCTTATAATGCGCAGTTATTTAATTTAAAAAAGTAGAAAAAATTCTTATTGTTAGCAAGCGGCCAGGGGAATTTGTTCCCTCTTCCCTCTTTCTTTTTTATTTCTTTTTTCAATTATTTAACTTTTAGCTTATAGCAATAAGTTAAAGATTATACTGAATATTTGCATAGCTCACGATGCTCAACTAAAATTTTTATTTATGCATTTAAGGTTAAAAAAACAAAAACAGTGAACGAAGTGAATTGAATAATATTAAACAATTCCGTTTACCTTATCCTGAAACGCAGTGCGCCTTCAGTGAGACTTCACTGCAATTAAGCGAATATTTGCAGCAAAGCTTCCGATAAATGCATATTCGTTCCGAGAAGAGAAAAAAATCTGTCAAATGTGATGCACATGCAAATACTTTAAATGTATTTCGACTAAATTGATAAAAGCTTTATTAGTAAGAAAATTTGAAGTTTTAATTAAAATTTAAAATTTTACTATAATTCGAAATCCAATTTTTTAGTCGGAGCACTTTAAATTAACGAGATTTTATTGTATTTGACCAGTGATTTTGTAGAGACTTGTAAAATGAATAAAAGATCATTTTGAAGTTTTTGTTGTCAGTACATCAGTAAATTTAAAACAGGATAATTATAACAACTTTTTGAGTTTATTTTCTTTTCTAAATCATAAGAGTAATACAGGCTGTCCGTAAAAGAATGTCCCAGTTATAAATTTTAATAGTATCAATTGTAAGCGTTGTAGAGTGTTGGTTCAAGATCACAATTAAAGAGTAACTCAAACAGTTTTAGATAAGGGCATGCGCGAGTACTGTTTTGTTGTTTTCTCGCTTGCAGAGCCACTTAAGCAAAATGACGACTCCTGGGTGTAAAGCTTTTTATCTTCTGCAATTGCTAAGAGTGAATCTGTATTTTCAGTAAATACCCATAATGTTGGTATCTGGGGGTCAGAACATACTCATGAACTTCTAGAATACCAAAGAGATTCCCTAAAATTAAACGTTTTCTGCGCTGTGCCCCGATGTCAAGTGTACGGACCATCTTTGTTCGCTGAAGCTACCGTAACAGGGGTGGCTTATCTGGATATGTTACAAGAATGGCTCTTTCTCCAATTAGTAGAGGGTGAACCTATAAACTTTATTTGGCAACAAGATGGAGCCCCTCTCCATTGGAATCTCTTTGTACGGACTTGTTAACCAAAGCGTGGGAAGAATTGGACTATAGGTTGGATGTGTGCTGTATAACTAAAGGTGCGCATATTGAACATTTTAAGAAAAACTAGGTTAGTTTACCTTCAATTTGATGTATGATTTGTTGTAAATAGTCTAAATTAAACTGTAATAATATACCATTGAATCTGGGACATTCTTTTATGGACACCCTGTATATGAAAGAAAATTCAACCGGTGTGAAGGTGTCTCTCACTTTTGAATTTTTAAACATTTTCTTTAGCACCTTTTGCTTTTAATATTTTCGTTTGTACTCCCACCGTTTAGCTTTCAGAGCCAAAACAATTTTGTGCGTTAACTTCACATTAGCTCCCAATTTTGAATTTTGAAATTTTTTCTTTTATAATCATCTGCAAATCATTATCACCTTTGGCACTTTTAATATTTTCGTTTGCATTCAGAGGAATCAATTGAAATCATCGAGTCAACTACTGTATAACACCTATGAATGAAAAGATAAACTACAGTAATTTAAGATTAAAACATCTTATATCAATATAAGATATTATGTTCGAAAGGCTAATAATGGTATTTTTTTTCAATTAGCCGCATGTTTCGTTGGATTTATAAAAAATGCAAAGGTTTTTTTCTTTTCAAATGCATTTTCTTTTATGTATTACATAAACACATATTGTAATCTTCCAGGTAAGTCACTTAGGAATATTTAATTTGTTAATGAACAAAATTTATGTTTGCCACAGTTTTGTAAATGTTTTTCATGATCGATGAAAAGTTAACCTTAATTTTTGAAATCTTTCCATTAAAAATTTTAATATGTTTTAGGAGATTTTTAAACTGTTTTCATTATATATTGAAACGTATTTACTAATTTCAACAAGCAGTTCCAGAAATAATTAAAATTGTCTAGTTTCCGAACGTGTCTTTAAAATTTTAAACTGGTTAATTGAATTTAGACTTTCTGGATAATAAGTTGACAATGAATCCAAACAGAAGCATCATTTTGCCGTGCAATTTATTTATTATCCATTTGAATCTATTGACTTTGTGTATTCGATCTTAATGTTAATTAAACAATCATAATATATCGCGAAGTCTTCAAAATCATAACGACGTGAGGTACCTTGGCGTCATCAATTATTATGCCACTATCATGGCGTAACAATACATTCGGGAAAAATCCTACACATTCGGAAAGTTGGCAATTTTAGTGTATAAAATAAACAATTAAATCTTTAATTATATTTCAAAAGAAAAACTTTTGATAAATTTATTCGATCTTAGATACTTCAATAAATTCTTCACTTAATTTTACATTTTTATTTAAGCCGTATAATAAAGCTATTCTGGCGCAACTATCTTATTTTATATATACTAAAAGATTTTGAAATAATTTCACAGAAAACAGATTGAAATGGCTTAACAAATGATAATACAATTACGAAATAAATATTAGAAGATAAAATAATAAACAATATTTGAAGAAATAAGTATTATACTATTCGCGTTTTCAAACGAATGATCTGCCAATTGGTGTCTCTCTGCGAAACTACTGAAAGTATATAGTAGACTGGTTACTATCGTTATGTGTATGTTATAAGTGAATGTTGTTATGCATTTTGGGAGAACGATGAAGAATAATAAAATAAGTAATCGTTATTACAGCGTACCACAATGTAAGAGCAAACAATCAGCGACCACTTTTTTACATCGACTCCTGAAAAATATCAAATTACAAAAAGAATGGCTATATATATTGAAATTTGGAATGTATTAAAGCAGAAATGTATTAAAGCAGTTTTTATGAAACTTCTGTATTTTATTTTTTTTGTCATTTGTATGCCCCTTTCCAATCAGGAAGATTACTACTGTAATTGATGTATCGTATCAGCAATTTCTTTTTCCAAATATTCCACGGACCAACAAATGTTTTCTTCCAGTGCTCCACGGACCTGTATAAGATTTTTTAATTTGTCTCAAAAAACGAAGGTTAGATTTAGACATACTTTCCTCAACTTCGTACTGTGGAATTCCGGACGGACGGAAAAGCGGAATTGACAGGCAAATGGCCTAAAAACTCGGTCCACGTTAAACGCGTGAGCAAGGACGACGAATGATGCTGACGACTCGAATGATAGAGGCGGAGAGCAACATTGAATAAATTCAATAGCTTCTTTATTTTAACATATAAATAAACATGAGAGAGAATTAAAAATACAATCTCATTTCCCGACACAAAGTTGGAGAGAAATACCTGCAAATCTGATGATTTCCTATCGTGGATATCGATGGCACAATAAACAGTCTTTAGTCTATCAATTAACAGTCTTTAGTCCAAATTCTTGTCGTAATTTATCTCCCGGATGACAATACAGATACGCACAAACAGTTGATCTTGTAGCTCCAGCGGTCGACGAGTGTGAACGGTCGGCGACTGTGAGTACTTGTCAAAATTCGTTTACGCAAGGATTCAAATCAGGGAAGGACTTGTTGAATGCGACAATGACTTCTTGGAAAGCCGCGACAACTTGGTGTGAACGGTCGGCGACTGTGAGTACTTGTCAAAATTCGTTTACGCAAGGATTCAAATCAGAGAAGGACTTGTTGAATGCGACAATGACTTCTTGGAGAGCCGCGACAACTTGGTGTCTCGGTAACGACGTCGTGATTAATGAATTGATTTCACACAAAAAGAGCATTATTTCAGTGTATCAGTATTCAGTCTGCCAATTTTTTTTTTGTTTATTTAGGAAATAAATTAAATCTTAAAATAAAAATTTAAAACAGGAAAAATAAATAAATTATTTTATATATTATTTAAAATAATATAATTAACTATGAACATAAAAAGTGTATACTGAGTGCCATTTAAGGCCTCATGAGATACCATGCAATAAATATTTATTTACTATTTCCAAACATTTCAATTTTATCAGAAAAATATTTGTATTTCATACTACATAAATATTCAACAACAATGGTAAAATAGCTACTCTAACTATATATTTGGTTCTATTATAGAAAGTTTGTTCTTATTTTTATTTGTATATGATTTTGATGGGAGACTTTGATCAGTTAATATTTAAAATAATAAGTTTTCTTATTCAGAAGCTATTTTGCTACAAGAGTTTATGAAAATATATTTAATATCTATAAAAAAATGAATAATAATATAAATAAATCAATAATGAAAATTCATAATGTTTATAATAATATGATACATATTATATTTTAAAAATTTAACTAATCAGACTTATTAAACAGATATCAATACATTTAATATTATCTTTATCATAAGTAGATAAATAATTATTTTTCTAAATTTAAAAAGTAATTTACTAAAACAATATTTACTGATTGTCAGTTTCATTGATGTTAAGAATTCTGTGCAATAAAATGTATATCTATATATATATATATTTTCTGAATTTATAACAATAGTTAAAATATAGTCTAATAACAATAGTTAAAATTTATTTAAAATGAAAATATAATACTTTATGTATTTTAATTAGAATAAAATAAATACTTCAGCTCATATAAAACTAATAAGAAAAGTATTATGAAGAAGAATTCAAGAAATATACTATAATGATATTAACCCTTGTAGGAGTGAATATTTAAATGCCTTAATATATTACAAAAATAATTATTATAGAATTAAATCATTGTTTGTTCACAAAAGTTAATACTAATAATATTTTGTTCACAAAAGTGAAATTAAAAATATTTCTAATTTTCTAGTTTAATTAATTTAAATATAATAATATATGATATATATCAAAGAACATATATCTTGAATGAATTTGAAGTAGTGATATTGCATCAGTTAATTATAGTACATATATGGAAAAATCTTTTGTTTTTCCATGAACATTATGAAGTATCTTTTTTCTCTCATTATGCTGATATTATCATAAACATACTCTATTAAATATCTTCATAATTAATTTGAACATGAATCTAGTTTCCTCAAAGGGTTAATTTTGATAACAAATATAATCTTGAAATTATAAAATATTACTTTAAAATTATGATATACAGTACATGCAAACAAAAAAATTTAGTATAGGAAGAAAAATGTAAAACATTTTTTATAATACAATTTTAAGAAAATATTACTATTCATTAAAAGTTTTATGTATAAATTCCAAATATCAATTTATCCTATGATAAAATTCATATACTTTAAATTTTATCGAAATAATAACTTCCAGATGGTAATTAACTTATTTGTTGTTCTTTATCGATGATATCTTGATAAATTCTTGGAAGTGATAACTTAATCAAGACTTCATAAGTTAACAATAAAAATTATCACTTCATCACCGTCTTGGAAATCTGTTATTATTTCGTAATCTTTGATAACGGTATTCTGGAAAAATACTTGGACGTGGTGTACAAGTAATATTAGGAAAATTAAGTCCATTACAGTGAACCTCTTCATAAGGAGAAGAACTGAGAAAAAAAGAAAGGAGAAGAAAAATTATAATATATATAATAAAAATATATATAAGAATGAGATCTACACTCTTTCCCTACACGACGCTCTTCCGATCTTATATATAAGAAATTCTTACATATTTTAGTGCTAAATAAATTTTAAATTATTCTTTTGATCTATGACAACATGCTAAATTTGTTTGCTTCTAATATATTATTAATTATTAACTTTATACTATTATTTTATAAGGAATTCCTGGAATAATTTCATTTTTAACTTTTTTTTGAATGAAAAAACAAAAAAACCTTAATGATCAAAGGGTTAAAATGAAAAGACAATATTAAACTTATTACAAGTTACTTTAAATTATTAAATTTATTTTAACTCAAGGATTAATTTGACACATTTGAAATAATTTAAATTTTTTGTTTCTGAACAATTTACTTTTGCTGAATGTCCTAAATTTGGGTTGGTATGCCAATTTAACAGAAACAAAAAATGTAAAATATTATATTGGTAATCAAAATATTCAAAAACAAAAAGAATAAATTGAAATCAATTAATCAGAATAAATTACTGTATATTTTAACAAATAATTTCTCCAAATTTAAACAATACCTTTATTTAAATACTATATGATTTTGAAACTTTTATATGTAAAATAATAATAATTATTTTCATTTTTATTATTGAGTCTGAAGAATCTTCCTATAGGAGATAGTCTGGAAAAATATTTGTATAATATTATATAGATCAAATATAGCTAATTAAAAAGAGAAAATTGGAAATGATCATATACTTATGGAAAGTATAAATTATATGATATCAAAATTATATGAAAATTTTATAATTGAATGTATATTTTTTTTTATAAATTTAATATTTGTATAATTCCGATTCATTTTTCTAGAATATATTGATAATGATCAAACTGTTCTATATGTAACATCC
Source organism: Olivierus martensii (assembly GCA_000484575.1). Lineage (NCBI taxonomy): Eukaryota > Metazoa > Arthropoda > Arachnida > Scorpiones > Buthidae > Olivierus > Olivierus martensii. The sequence goes on along the minus strand of AYEL01079811.1, from coordinate 33,240 downwards.
ATGACATTTAGGACAATTTGCAGTGATCACCATCAATATTTTATTTCTATGCATAAGCACTAGATACATAATTTTGTACTTGCTGATTGAACTGTTCATTATATATACAATTTGCAAGAATGGATTCTATAAAGCAATTTCAACCATGAACAATTAGAACAAGGACTTCTGAAACTAGTCCTTGGACCTGTGTTTTTGTTATTCTTAATTTATTATTAGAATCCATTCTGTATTCTAATAATAAATTTTGTATTTTTCCTGCTTAAAGTGCTTGTGGATTCCTTGCATTTCTTATAGGCAGCAGAACTTGATAGTTTATGATTATAGTTTATGATAATAGATAATAATCTAAGCATATAAACTAATCTAATTTAAAACAGTAAATTCACAAAATAGATCAGGATTGCAGAAGTTATTTTATTTGAGCAGCATTTTCAACTTTCCTCCAGAGCCATCATCAGGTCTAATACAAAAAGTTACAAAACAAATGTGAATATATAAGATGCAGATTAGATTGCAGATAGATGAAGGAATTGGACAGTATTAAGGAAAAAAGACTTGGTTTGCTATTAAAATGCATGTTGCTACTAGCCAACAATGCAACTCCGTACAGAGCTGCAGAAACAGTACTTCTATGCAAATATGGCTATGAAAGCTTTTTAAGATAATTTTGGATCCAAATACCAAGCATGAATGATGATTCTTTCAATGACTCCTCCTGCAAAGGATCAAGAACTAGTTGGGCACATTGGCAATGGTGGGATGGGATTCTGAAAGTGCTTTAGGATCTTCTAGTACCCATGTTTTGGAGGAGGGCATAGAAATGTGCAATTTTTAGGCACTATAATATCATGGTCTGAATGTAATCTAAATCAATCTCCAGCCCTTCAAACTGCTTCTACTGTTCTGGATTAGTGGATCATGAGAGCTGCTGTGACCTTGCTCTTATTCATGAATCAGAGCACCATAAGTATCAAACACAAGGGTTTAACTGTAAAGAGGATAAGCTATTTATTTTTACTTCTGAAAGTAGTCCTTGGACTTGTGTTTTTGTTAAAAATAACAAATATTTCACCTATATGGAATTTCTATTCTCAAGATTTAACTACTGTTTGGCTGAAGCTAGATAGGAGCTATACTACCAGAAAATTTATCATCTCTACACATTTTCCTTATGATAAAAATAAATACCACTGACACCTAATTTTGTCCATCTGATTGAGTTTTGTCAGAAAAATCAATTTGTGTTGATTCTAATTCTCATCATGTTGTTTGGGGAAGCAAGGACATCAACTGACAAGTGAATATTTATTGGAGTTTCTGGTAAGTACTACCTCTTTTGTTCTAAATAAAGAGAAATGAACCTACCTTTGTTGTTAAAAACAAAAGGGAAATCATTAATCTAATATTAGGAAATCAAAATATTTTTAACCTAATTGAAAATTAGCTTGTATCTAGTGAACCATTTGATTTGATCACATAATTTAATTTAATTGGTATGGTATCTAATCAGGTAATATACAGTGATTTAAGAAAAACTAATTGAGCTTTTTATAAAGACAACCTTAATTTAACATTGGGAATATTCAGAGCAGGTTTTGCTCAGTGGTGTATTTAGAGATGACTTTTGATCAGATTCAATAGGCAGGTTCCTTGGTGGAATATGCTGCTTGGAGTCATAAACTTAATGTTAGAAAGTGTTTTAATAAAGCTAAAAGGACAGGTAAGTGTAACTCTTGCAGAAGTACTTTCACTTGTTATAACAAAACCATTAGAAAGGCAAAAAAGGTTTTCTTGAAAATGATACTGTCAGAAAATTGAAAAAATACCTGAAGTATCCGACTAGTGAAGATAATATCTAAAGAAATTATTATAAAGTTAGTACTATCAGGCTGCCAGATGACAGATTAACCAGTACTTACAAGGATTCTTTAAAAAAACTTTTTTGAGTACATTTTCCTAGGTCTACTTTGATTGAGGAATCAGATTTTAAGGGGCATATATATATCATACCATGAGGAAAAACTGGAATCTTGTTAGAAAGGTGATCAATCAATCAAATGGTAGATTGTCTGTGAGTATTATTAAATTGTTCAATTTGCTGGGCCAGATAGTATCTTGCTGGTGTTTTTTACAACAGGGCAGACAGGTGTTTTTTACAATAGGTCTTGAAGACAGTCTCTTTGTCTTCAAGATCTGTATAAGGCTTTTGGCAATGTTTCATGGTTTTGGATATGGTAAAGATTTTTTATACCTAAAAATTTTAGCAACCAATTAGCCTAACATCATTTCTATTGATAGTCTAAGACAATGGAAAGACAGATTGGTGGGCAGTTTTCTCAGAGATGGAGCTTTAATTAATTAATCTCCTTTACATCAGAGTCAATTGCATTTAAATCAGGCAAACTGACTGAAAATGCTCTTCATGAGGTTGTGTCACTAATTGAGAAGCAACTGGATATAAGAAAATTGCCTTAGGGACATTCCTTGATATACAAGGAACTTTTGACTACTTTTATGAGAAAATTAGTCTTGCTGCAAGCAAACACATTCAACAATTGTTTGTTAGATTGGTTCCATGTTGAAACATTAGAATTGATTGTAACATGCTTTATAAGAAAGTTATGAAGTTTCTAGTTAGGATTTATCCTCAAAGGAGAGTATTTTTCCTCTTCTGTGGTGTTTGGGTGAATGACCTTTAACTACATTCAATGGGAAGGATTTGTTTATTATTGGCTGTGTTGATGATTTATGACTGGAAAGTTTCTCAAAACTGTACCTGAGGTGCTTCAGAAAGCTATCAATACAGTGTTTAAATGGTGTGATAACATTGGATTAATTATTAATTCAGCAGAGACTGTACCTTTTACACAAAAAAGACAATTGATGGGATTTTTTGAACTATCACTCTTTGGAAAAATTTACTGAAATCAAATACCTTGATGTGATTGATTTTGATATCATATATTAGATTTTGTTATTATGAAGGTCTGTAAGGCACTATAAGCTTGTAGGTATATTATGATTAAATCATGGGGATTGAAACCAAGGATATAGTATTGATCATAGTTGTGAAACTCATTATTTCCTATGCTATTATCACTTGTTGGTAAAGAGTTCTTTTAAAGACATGTAAAACTTGTGAGGAAGTTAACTCTGTCTGACCTATCCTATTTTATTTTATTATGCTCTTTTATTATTTATCATTATTTTCAATATTATCTAACGTATTATATTTTAGTTTAAGAGTTGACTTACTTCCCCATTCTCCGTCATAGTAGTTAGCAATCATGTGTTACGGAATCGGAAACCGTCATCCGGAAGAGCTGTCCCGGCTAATGACGTCATCTAATCTGAATAAGTTTTACTACTGATTCGATATGAGAATATAAGAATGATCCTGTATCAATGTTTTGTTCGATAAATAAATTGTAAAGAGGATGACATGAATAAATTACTCTGTAAGCTAATAAATTTAAACTTGTTATGTGTATTTATGTAATTGAAGCAACACGGGACTGTATGTCACTTGATATAAAAGCTGATGTAACCAACGATTCAAAGAGGTGTTATATCGACGTAAGGTTGGTGTTAAGTGACATTAGAATTCTTGTAAAGGTCTACAATTTGCTTGAAGTTTGTATCAGTGGTGGAGGTAGTAGAATTAAGTAGTATCTAAGGTTTGTTTCTTGTGAATAACTTGATTGTTGGATATTTGAATTAATTAAATAAGTTTTGTTGTTTATTTCATTATGCTTTATTTCATTTAAATATAACTTTAATTAACACTTTTGTAAATGTGAGTCTAATATATTTTATATTTTTTGTTATTTAACTTGTTTGAGAATTTATTCAATTTATTAGTATAAGTTTCTAACATCATTGTTCATTCTAGTCTAACACTTAATCGGTACTTCTTCTAGTTGTAAGTTCCAGTTTCATTTCGTCAGTTAGATGTTAAGTGTTGTTAGATTGGTTTGAATTTAATTATATTTAAGTTAGAGTTTAGTTAAAGACCTGAGCTCAGGCCGAACTCTGGATTGCAGAGTTGTTAGAACCGTTAGGTTTAGCTTATTTAGTTATTATTGTTGTTCAACATTATTTGCGACTTTGCAATCTGAACTTGAAAAAATTCAAAGAATACCCTGTTGTGTATTGCAAGAACTATGAGAATTGCTCCTATTTCTGCTCTTGAAGGTTTCTTGGCATTCCTTCCTTATATTCATATGATGAGTTTAGTGCCAAGGAGGATTAATATAAGTTCATTGTTGTGGGAGAAGACTTTTTTGGACTTACAAAGTGGAGTCCAAAATATTATTATTTAAATGGAATTTTCATTTTATTTGTCATTTAAATGGAACAAGTTACATAGTCACATTTTTGAGATGATTAAGAATCAAGCCCAGATTCATCTTCTTCAGACTTCACTATTGTTTTTTCCAGCATAGAGGAGATATTTGGATAGAGTATCAAGGGTGGACTGGTCTAATACACAGATGGTTCCAAAATAACTACTGACATAGGGATAATGGATTACTGCAAAGAATGAGGATGCCTTATTCTTATTCCTTCAATAGTTTGTCACTGTCTTTCAGGCAGAAATCTATGCTATTTCAGTATGTATTAGAATCAATCTTGATAGAGGATATGTTAATAAATATATTTACATCCTATTATATAATGAAGCTGAATTAAAAGCACTTGCTAGTTCTCAGTTTATTTCAAAGTTTGTGTAGTAATATCTTCATCTCATTGTGGAACTATTAGGAAATATTCAACTTGTTTGGGTGCCAGGGCACAAAGGGATTGAAAGTAATGAAACTGCAGATGGGCTGGCCAAGGAAGAGTCTTCTTGTCCTTTTATTGGATTTGAGCTTGCTTTAGGCATCAGATCTGATGCATTTCAGCAAGCTGTTAGAGACTGGTGGTAGCACAGCTCTCTAACACTGGAGGTCCATTCCTGTTCTCCAGTGTTCTAAAGCAAGCAAAGACACTTATTTCAGACAAAAATTAGATGGTGGTAATATCAAACTAGGAAATATGATCTTAAAAATGCTTAAGTTTGTGTGCTGTTGCAGTCTAATCCATATTTCAATCAGAAGAGATCATGGCCTGGGAATTAATTCATAGACAAACTATATACAGTCAAACCCTGATAAAATGCCCCCTTAAGCTGCCACCTTTGCTAACTGCCAAGAAATTTGGCAGAATGGAATTTCACTATGTTAATGGAATAGGCAAATCCCGATAAGATGCCATCTGCCAGTAGAAATGTCTAAACAAATATTCCTTTTGGTATTGTATTTGTCCTCATTAATCCACCAGGGGCATGTAAGGTGTCTTATATCACAAAGTTCATCAGTACTGTACATACAGTATTAAAAGCTCTCTAGATTACCAGCGGGTAGGAGAGATGAAGTTAATGGTTAATCGTTTCTCTTTAAACCTGGTTCACACCTAGGTTGTAGAAAATTTAAGATTATAAGAACCAGATCGTTTTCATCATCATTTACTGGGCACCAAGCAAATAAAGATACTGTACATTAAGCTATAACAAAGAAACTCAAAGTAGAGGATCAGAACAGCAGATGGACATATTTTCTATATAATACTGTGTAATATATATATATTAAAGTACAGTAAGACCCCGTTTAACATGGGGGATACATTCCAAAAAAACCAAGCACTAAACGAAACAGTGTTAAATGAGGCATCTTAACATAAATAATGGGAATAGGTGAAACAGGACAGTGAATAAAAAATATATGTATCTTTTCTTTTATTTTGTAACTATTATTACTATTGTATTACATTAATTATAGACATTTTTTATTGCTAAATATCGTTACCTATTGTATTACATTAATTATAGACATTTTTTATTGCTAATATCAATTCATTGTATTACATTAATTATAGAATTTTTTATTGCTAATATTGATTTGCTTCATAAATCATTCATGAAAATCAAAAATATTCAAGTAAATAATTTGTCATAAATCATTCATGAAAATCAAAAATATTCAAGTAAATAATTTGTTCATGATGAAGAAGGTTCAAATCATTCATGAAAATCAAAAATATTCGAGTAAATAATTTATGTTTGGATGAGGAATAACATGTATTATTACTATTGTATTGCATTAATTATAGGCATTTTTTAATTGCTAATGTCGATTTGTATTCGTAAATCATTAACATCAAAATATTCAAGTAAATAATTTGTTTGTGATGAGGAAGTTTCTTCCTCATTAGATATTTTTTGTTTTTTTTGTTAAGAATCATCTAACAAAAAATTGTTTGCCTTTTCCTCTTTCGTTCAGCAAACAACTGTCGATAGCAAGACATTGCATCATGTCTATGATACTTTATCTTGCCTTTGAACTTCTATCAAAATTTGGATTATTTTATATAAACTGATCCATAATTTCCACAATAGTGGCTAAACTTTAACTGTAAAATAACGTTGATGAACGATTTTAAATATGAACTGTGACTGCAGCAGACTTTCATATGTACTGCACTGAACTGGTATCAAATGCATTGTGAGACAGCATAGGAGTATCAAAGCAACAAATCAATGCTATTTTAATTTATGTGAGTATAACAATTTGAAAACCGTGCCAAAGTGAATCAATAAAAAATATAGAATTTGAAAGAAACCACATTAAACGAAGTAGTGTTAAGTGGGGTCTTACTGTATACAGTTTTTTAGGAAATGTTAAGTTTGAATGCTAAATATAAATGTACTGTATTTTATTAAATTTAATAAATCCAGAGTTCATTTTCATTTCTATACTACATGTATTTTCGGTAAACCGCCAACCTCAATCAGCTGCCAAAATCACCCCCAAACAGATGTGGCATCTTATTGGGATTTGACTATAATATATTTCCAAATGTAACTGTACTTAAAAGTGCTACATATGTAGTTTGAAATGTCTTTTTATAAATGTTTAGAATTTATTTATTGTTGAAATTAAGTGTCATATTTTCATTTTTTTGATATTTCATATTTGAAAAACTTGGAACCCAGGAACTTGTAACTATATTTAACATATATAATCGTGTATAAGCTGAGGTTTTTTTTTTTCTCAAAAAAAATTTCCGAAGTGGGGGTCGGCTTATACATGGCATCAAAAAAAATCAACTTTTTTTTTGGCTGGAGAAATTGAAGTAATAAGCAAAACCATAACTTATTGAGCGTTTGGTCTGGAGAAATTGAAGTAATAAGCAAAACCATAACTTATTGAATGTATCTCCTTAAGACAAGGAAGGAAATTTTGTAATAATTCATTTAAAACGATACCAGGTAAAATTTTATCTTACCTTGATGCGATCGAGCGCATCGCGCCGCCAACTCCAACCTGCATCTATATATCATAATCAGATAGGCGACGACATGTTGCCCGATACGACACTTAATACGATACCAGGTAAAATTTTATCTTACCTCGATGCGATCAAGCGTGTTGCACCTCCAACTCCAACATGCGTCTATATACTGTAATCGGATAGGCGATGCTGCACAGCCTGATACGACGACAACTAACGCCATCCGTCGGAAAAAAACGAAATTACTTTCCGAACAACCCAATAAAATATATTTTTTTATTTTGAGAACTGAATTTTGAGTCCCTCTTGATTTATGAGGCCCCAGGCGTGCGCCTAGTGCACCTATTCGGAAATCTGCCACTGTGTATTTGGTACCTCTTTGAGCATCAGAACTTCTCCCAGCAAATGTCAAATTCCGATCTACAAAAGATATCTTTTTTGTAATCATATTATGGGCATTCTCTAAATAGTAACAAATACATAAAAGGTACAAAGCCTACCTGCAATATAATTTATCCACCTTTCCATCCTTAGGTCCAATCTTGTGCAGATCTTCATTTTTTCCAGTACAACTCTGATGATATTTTGAAAATCTGCCTTTGCTCTATCCATATCTGGGATTGGGATTATGACATTATCTCCTACTTCAATAGGGGGTAGGTGGCATTGGAGATACGTTTCATTTTCTTCACAAATATTCATGAGCTTCTCTCCTGGCTGATATGATGTAAACTCTACTAGAACTAGCCTCGTGTTCTTCAGCAAGGATCTCAGTTTCATTCTATTGCGCATTCATCTCCTTGATGACTCTCTGGAGTTTGTCCTCATCTTCAATGTTTTGAGAACATCTAATGGCAATGCTGACATCACAAGCCTTATTCTTAGGTCTATCCCGAAAATGGCTCGATAGGACTTTGGTTTTATTCCAGAATGAAAAGCATTTTCAGTTTTTCATAAATTGAACAAATTGAAGGCTTTTAACTAACTGCTTTTAACTAGTAAAAACTGTAAATAATTGCAAACAAAGCAATTTTTCCATCAATTCCAGTTTTCCCTAAAATGTTTTAGTGAATTCTAGTATTGACTAGTTAATACTAGTATTCACTAATGGGCTTTGCTCCAGCTAGTTTGAACTAGGCAAATCAGGTTTTAACTAATTTCAGGTTTTGACGGTAACACATATAAATATTTTTTTTAAAGAATTTTTTAAATTCTTCAGTTTTACAATTTTTTACCAGTATGCATGTATGGGAAAAAATTTGACAAAATTATATTTACTGTATATACTCGTGTATAAACCGAAGATTTTTTCTCAAAAAAAAATTTCTGAAGTGGGGGGTCGACTTATGCACGAAACAAAAAAATCAATCCCGATTAAAATGAACTCAGAGACAACATAAAACAAATCAAAGATTTATTAAAGAAGATAGAAGAGGTTTTTTTACAATTTTTCGGGCTTAGAATGGCACCCATACCAGGTTGAGGTCAATAGGCTTAAGGTTCTCTACCATGACAATGCTATTAATCACTTCCAAAAATCCTGAAGAGGAGAGAAAAGCAATCGATATTGGACAGATACTTTATCAGAAAATAAATATATAAATGAAAATGTGAAAAAATGAAAATAAGTATATAAATGAAAATAAATACTAGGAAGGAAATTTTGCAATAATTCATTTAATATGATACCAAGTAAAATTTTATTTTACCCCGATATAATCCAGCACATTGTGCCGCTGATTCCAATCTGCCTCTATATACCGTAATCAGATAGGCGATGCCGCATGGACAAATACGATGCGACGTGAAAACTCGACAATCAATCCAGAATCTTACCTAGGATTAATATTTGAATGAAAAAATATATTTATTTTTCATTATTATTGATTAAGTAGGATTTTTTCTAAAAAAAAAATTTCTGAAGTGGGGGGTCAGCTTATACACGGAACAAAAAAATCAATTTTTTTTTATCTGGAAATTGAAGTAATAAGTAAAACCATAACTTACTGAACGTCTCCTGAAGATCAGAAGGAAATTTTGCAATCGGCTTATACACAGATCAAAAAAAATCAACTTTTTTTTTTGGCTGGAGAAATTACCCTACACGACGCTCTTCCGATCTGGAGAAATTGAAGTAATAAGCAAAATATGTCTCCTGAAGACCAGGAGGAAATTTTGCAATAATTCATTTAATATGATACCAGGTAAAATTTTATTTTACCCTGATGCGATCCAGCACATCGCGCTGCTGACTCCAATCTGCCTCTATATACCGTAATCAGATAGGCGATGCCACATGGACAAATACAATGCAACGTGAAAACTTGACAATCAATCCTATTGAACGTCTCCTGAAGACCAGGAAGGAAATTTTGCAATAATTCATTTAATACAATAACAGGTAAAATTTTATCTTACCCCGAAGCGATTGAGCACGTCGTGCCACCAACTCCAACCTGCATCTATATACCATAATCAGATAGGGGGTGATGCTGCACTGCCTGATAAGACACGACGCGAAAAATGCCTGTAGTGGTACTGACAATGATAAAAGGTGCCAGCAAATACGAGGAGTATTTATAAAGTTCCAGGAAAATATAAATAAAAAAACAAATAATTTTAAACTGATATAACACCATGCGTAAGTATCATGTAGTGCTGTTGTAAATGCCTGATAAAACAAATCATAATAAGTTTCTGTTTGCATCAAAATATAATTATCAGTATATATACTTGTGTATAAGCCAAGTTTTTTCCCTCAGAAAAAATTTCAAAAGTGGGCAATAATAAAGTGCATAATAAAATAAAATAGGACAGGTCAGAGTTAACTTCCTCACAATATTATTGGTATATATTAGTAAGGAACATACAAAGGATAACAAGTATATACGTACCGTAGATACTTGTGTATAAGCCAAAATTTTTCTCATAAAAATTTTTGAAGTGGGGGAGTCTGTTTATATATGGGTCAAAAAACATCAACTTTTTTTCTGGAAAATTGAAGTAATAAGCAAAACCATAACTTATTGAACGTATCTCCCGATGACTATTGTAGCCTATTCATTATCTACAGGGGGTGAAATGTGCTGGGGGCGAAAAGTGCTGGGGGCGAATTGTCGGAGGCGAAATGCAGGGGTTAAATTTTCTGTAAACCGTCTGATAAGATCAGACATATACTAACATACATATACTATATACCGTATATACTTGTGTATAAGCTGAGGTTTTTTTTTTCAAAAAAATTTCTGAAGTGGGGGGCTCAGCTTATATATGGATCAAAAAAAATCAACTTTATTTTGTCTGGAGAAATTGAAGTAATAAGTAAAACCATAACTTACTGAATGTCTCCTGAAGAAAAGAAGGAAATTTTGCAATAATTAATTTAATACATTATCAGGTAAAATTTTATCTTACTCTGAAGTGATTGAGCGCGTCGCGCTGCCGATTCCAACCTGCATTGATATAAGTGCATCAGATAAGCGATGCCTCGTCACAACACAGAAATTCTCAACAATAATTAATTTTGCAATAATTCATTTAATATGATATCAGGTAAAATTTTATTTTACCCCGATGCGATCCAGCACGTCGCACCGCCGACTCCAATCTGCATCTATATACCGTAATCAGATAGGCGATGCCGCGCAGCCTGATACAACGCGACACGAAAACTCGACAATCAATCAAGAATTTTACCTAGTTTCATATTTGAGTGAAAAAATATATTTATTTTTCATTATTATTAATTAGGAATATTTTAATTTAACTCATCGATGATTTAATTAAAGTAGATTAAAAAGTACTAAAATAATGTTTAAAATAACAAAAAATAATTATTATTTAAAATTTGTTCTGAAAAATAACTTTTAAGTCTATCAAAAAAATTTTTCATAAGTAAAATCAAAACTTCGAAATCGCACGATTAACGTCTAGAAATCATGTTGCACATGTCATCCTAACGGTGTATGACATCATCATTAGGGTGATCCACTCATTTTAAAATACGATCAAAGACTTGAATACGAACTCAACTATAGGAAAACAAAACTTCGAACGATCTCTTGGAGTTGTGTGACGTAGATGTATTCTAATGGAATTTTTACTGTGATGATATGACCTTTTTTAAAAAAGAAAACAGTTATTCAGTTACAACAATAAAAAGAAACTAATTTTATGTAAATTATAAAAATTTGTTACTATTCGTTAACTTGATATTTTCTGAAGCTATGTCATCCTAACGATAATGTCATTCTCCGACATCAATCTTACTTTGGAGTAAAATTTTACTTTACCTGTTGCGATCGAGTGCGTCGTGCCGCCGAATTCAACCTGCATTTATATAAGTGCATCAGATAGGGGATGCCGCGTTGCCTGATGCGCCGCAATGCAGAAATTCTCTACAATAATCTTCCTCCTGCTCAAACATCAGAACAGAGACACACTTCAAACTCTTGCCAACAATGCTGTCAACAGCAACTCCAATTGGAGCAAAAATAATAAACAACCGATCAATACAAACAATGTTCCACCTTGGTCATAGGTAGAAATGGACCTCTTAAGAAGAAATTGTCTGTAAAGCTCAACAACAACCTCATCCCTCAGAAAACAACCCTCAAATACCTCGGAGTCTTATTCGACCAATCACTCACCTGGAGCGATCACATCAACTTTGTTCACAACAAGGCCATCTGCACCATGCATGCTCTACGAAGTATCGCCGGGAAAAACTGGGGTCTTCCTAAAACAGCTGTTAGACTCATCTACACCTGTGCAATAGAACAGGCCATTATCTATGCTGCCCCCGTCTGGGGGCATGCTATCCTTAATTCCCACAATGCTAGAAAACTCCTCTCAGCACAAAGGATGGCTGCTCTTAACATCTCCCATGCATATCGTACTTCTCCAACCAATGCCCTTCTGGTGATCACCAAAATGCTACCCATTGACATCAAAATCCGCTCTCTCCGCTGGACATACCTCCTTACTAACCCCAACTGCACTTACTTTGGCAGAGACTTCGACTTCCCGGATAAAATTAAGGAATTACAAGAACTAATTAAAACTCACGGTCTGGACATCCCGGACTCCACCTTCCACTTTCATCCTGCTGACTACTTCAACATCACCATTCAGAAAGGACTCCCTAATACGTCTAATGCCACCTATATTTATACGGACGGCTCCAAGACCGATTCCTTGGCGTTTATTTTGGCAAATGGCATTAATATATCGGTAACTAAAAATCAAAGATCAGGTAATTTACTGTTTTCAAATTTTTATCGAATTTTTAAGTGCTAAAGTTGGGGGTAGGCTTATACACGGGTTACGCATTTTTACCGATTTTCAAATTCCGAAGTCGGGGGGGTTGCCTTATACACGAGTATATACGGTAAATAATTAATAACTAGAAAAAGACACTTTAGGCCAAACTTAATTAATTAATAAATTTACAGTTTATTGATTCTAAATTATTCCACTAGGAATTGTTTGGCTAAATTTATTTCCTTTAAAATATGTAAACTTAACAATTTTTAATATTATTTTAATGAATTTTTCTCATATAGCACTTACTTCCTAATATGCGAATACCATCATTTGTGACATTCAATTGCATTAAGTGTTCACGAAATTCAGGATCTAATGATTTAGTTAGTTTTGAAATATATTGCTTTATTTTTGGTATTACTAAAGGTGCAGATTTTAATGTATCAATTGCATTTACAGCTTCATTCCAATTCAATCCAGCTTTGTGAAGTACATCATCAATTCCTAATTTTGCAAACTGAAAAATAATGTTTGTTTACAAATTTTTTTTCTGAATATAAATATATGATATATTAATTATACTTACATTTCCAATTATACGTGATAATGCCAGTTCTCTAAGCAATATAGTTGATACTTTAACAGCTTGAGATGCTGAAATGCTACAGAGTACAGTACTAATTTCTTTAATGGTAATATTTGTTGATTCAACATTTAATAATTGACTGAGTTCTTTTGGATTACAAAAAATATCTTTAGCACTCATTGAGTTTTCATTAGCTAATAACTATAAAATTACAAAATACATAAGTAAGTTTATTATTTCAGAAACAAAACATACTATATATATTTATGTATAAGCTGAAAAATTAAAAAAAAAAAAATTTGAAGAGGGAATTGACTTATACATGGAGTAGTCAAAAATTTTTAAATTTTTCATAAGATTGTAAGAATTTCTGCTCAGTTGTGTTGCATTTCCATTATGCATTGTATCATATCAATCAGGCAATCCACCATATATTTTCCTAACAAAGATTTAACTGATTCTTTTTTTTTTCAAAATATGTGGATATATATACCATAAATTAATATTTTTGGAGATATTTCAATATTAGATATTGAACAAATATGATCAAAAATATATAAAATGGTCATGTTACATCCTCTTTATGTTAATAGTGCATTCTATGGTATAGACAGGATCAGCTATATTTATTCCTAAAAAATGACTATTTCCTCTTAATTCTATTATTAAAAATTTTTAATAATATATTTAAATACATCCAAAAATATTAATTTATTGAATGCTTCACAAATAAATCAAAAAATGTAGCTGATCTATTTTAATGAGTAAATATGGTAGCCACTATTGTATTAGTGCCATCATTTATTAAATGGAAATTTAGCAATTCCTAATATTTCTGATTGACAATTTATGTATTTCTTGATAATTCTGGTTATTTAGAAAATATGGGATGATTATTTTTCAACATATTACAGATATCAGATTTGTGTTTTCAGCAAATGTGTGTTAGTCAATGTTCCATTCCTGTCAGTTACAACAAAAAGTTCTGTTGTGGGTTTGGTTCTGATTTTTTTATTGTTTAAACTTTGTTAAATATTTTTGCTGAAATCCAAAATGATGGACACCTTTAATATTTCTTTAATATTTCCTGGCAAACAAATATTTAAATAAAATTGAATTGTAGGGAAATGTGACTGGATACTGTATGAGTGTGAGAGGATATTGTCCTGCTCTTCATCTAGCTTTCTGTTTGTATTTTGTTGTGATGTTTCAATGTTGTGAGTTTGACATTTTGTCTGAAAGGTCATATTTATTCCAATAATGACCTGGATTTGAAAAATTTTTTACTTATAAAAATATTATTTATTTAATTCAGTGAATGTTATATTATTCTAATACTTGAAAGTTAGGGGTTGCCTTATATATAGATTTAAAATTTTTACTGATTTTTAAATTTTGAAGTAGGGCAGTTGGAATATATATAAATACAGTATATACATTATTTATTTCATAAATACAAATAAAAGAAAAACTTACTGAAGTTAAGTCTAGATTAGCATCCATAATAGATTTTATTGCATCATTTTCAATTGATAAATCCTTCTTTAATAACTTTTTCAAGGCATCTGAATCAGAGAATAGATCTTGGACTCTATCTATACAGAATGATAATTTCAAATTAATAAAAAAATAGAATTTATATATACTGTATATATATAAGTAATACATAATCTTAGTTCAAATTATTGTATATAGCATTTGATATACATAAATTTCTAATAAATATATTTCAAATACATCATAGGAAACATAAATTTTATAAAAATATAGCAATCCTATAAATCAAAAGATTATATAACTTGTTGATTATCTTTTTTCATAATACTTGGAAATAATAGCAGTTGATAAACAGCAGTTAACAGAAATTGATAAACTATAACTAAATTTAATGAAACATTTTTGGTTGATAAACAACCATCTTCAGCATCAAGAATAGAATACAAAATTTTTAGTTACTAAAAATTTTATATTCTATTCCTATCTGGTTGATTGTTTAATCCATTAGATTTTTATGCTATTGTTTTATCATCATCATACAAATTTTATTAGAACAACACATTTAAATGTTGTTCTAATAAAATTTATAATATATATATTATTAATTTCTACTTTGAGACCTTTGCTTTTGTTCTTGTCTTTTTTTACTGATTTGTATTTTATAAACTAGCACTTAATTGAACAGTAATAGTTTGTTTTTACAAAAACAAACTATTACTGATCAATTAGGTGCTAATTTATAAAATACGAATTATTAATTTTATTTTTCTATTAGATATCATTTTTATATGCCAGATTGTTATAATATAATTTTATTACTTACAGTATATTTTAAATCTTTTAAAATTAGCAATAAAATTTAAGAAAAAACATTATTTCATTTTTTTTTGTATTGATAAAGTGTCAGGTAGAATATAAAAGTAAAAATAAATATTGTAATGAAAGATTTAATGAACATCATATATCATATACCATTCATTTTCATTTTCACTTGAGTCATGATATCTTTAGTCATGTATAATTAAATGCTGCTAATCAATACAAAAATACATATGTTCATAGATAAAACTTTAACTTATAATTTAAAAATTGAAAAAAATTAAAGCAAAAATACATTTTTTAATCTCTGATTTTTAGCCAGTATCCATAAATATACTAATATCTGTTGCAATAGAGGATAAATAAGCTTAAAATATTTATACAATATCTAATAATCTGCCTTTAAAATTTATTCAACAACTATTTTTTGCAAATTGAAATTTTTAGCAAATTGAAATAACTAGCACTTATAGCAGCTGAGATAAATAAGGATAAACTTTTTCAGTTTTTGTACCTGATGATGGCATTATGCTGAAAACGTTAGTATTTTTGTAGGTTATTAAAATTTATCCTTATTTATCTCAGCTGCTATAAGTGCTAGTTATTTCAATTTGCTAAGTATTGGAGTTTAAGCAGTTTTTAAAGTCTTTTATGTACTATTTTTTGCCAATTTTGTAATATGTTTCCTAATGATATAAGTAATAACTAATTTATAATCAATTGCAGTATTTCAATCTTTTAATATTGGCATATGAATATCTTTTCTACTTGATAATTAATTACATAATGATTAATGTGTTAATTGCTAAATTTTAAAAGTTTTTTTCCTGATTTCATATTTCTTTAACATCAATAATTGAAAGTACTCAAAATATTTTTAACTTTTAGTTTTGTCTATTTATTAAATAATATAATTAATATAAATAAAGTATATTTTTTAATTTTTTAATATTTTTAAATGACTTTTGTAATATTATAACACATTCTATTAACTTACATTTCATATCAAACAAATTAAGACCTTGCAATGATTTTAGACCTTGGATTCCTTTCAATATAATTTTCATGTCACTGATTACAGGACTGCCTTGAAGTACTGGTTCCAATGAATTTATCAGACCCTGAAGACTATAATTTAAATTTTAATTAATGTGAAATTATGCTAATAAAATATAATTATTATAAATAAGCATACATTTTTATGATTTTTTTAAATGATTTGCTTGATTTGAAATAATTTGATGATTTTTAAAAATTTTTCATTTACTTAAAGTGCTCAAAGATAAATTTCTTTAAAATATTTGTCTTTGCACTTTAAGTAAATGAAAAAAATTTCTATAAAGTTCAAATATAAATTGAACACATTACAATTCTGTTCTTCTTAAGATAAAATCATCTTAATTGAAAAAATCTGAGTGTCTTTGAAAAAGGATTGTTGTGATGTGTAAAGTTATATTTGAATATAATTTTAAATGATGGAAATATTTAGTATAAATTGTTTCTAATTCATAAAATTTATATAAACTATAAAATAATTATAGACATTCTGCCACTACAGATTAGTAAAAAATAGTCCAGCACTATGCAGAAAAATACTTTATTCTACTAAAGGAATGTTTTTAACTACATCAATTAATTAAACAAGTTAAGAAACTAATATAGATCAATTTCAGACTGTAAAAATGCTAATTTAGTTGAATAAAGTATTTTTCTGTATAATAATGGACTGTTTTTTACTAATTTATAAAATAATCTTGAATATAAAATATTCCTGTCAGCAGCAGATTAATGATTTTGCTATATTTAGATTCTAAAATAAATTTCCCTCCAAATGAATTTGTTTTAGTTTTTCACAACTGAATTAAAAATTTATTTGAATTAAAATGAATATAAATATCATTAAAATATTTAAGCATTTAAAGTTTTCTCTATAAAAGAAAATGGCCCAGAAGTAAAATGATAGAGTAATAACAATCACTAAAATTTTATTTTATTATTATTATTATTATTTACAATTATTAATTATTAACTGATTTTTATTTAAATTCTAAATCACTGATCAAAAAGGTTGCAAGTATGGACCATTATAACTACTAACAATACACAAAGAACATCTTTTTTGTGAAGCTATTTTACAAAATAAGAAACAAGCGAGATGTTTGCTGTTTTAAAAAACAGTTTGACTGGTCAATAAAATTTAGAGGATGCTTCATGAGCTTAACTTAAAATTATATCAGTCTAATACATTTGCTAAAACCTAGAGCTAACTATAGTCCAGATTGGCAAGTGAAGTTTTGTAAAATTTTTGATTTGTAACATCTAACACAGTATTACAATGCTCCATTATTTCCATATAATATATAGGTTTCAGCTTATCGAGCAGGAAATCAATATAGTAAGAACTATATTGATTCCCTGCTCGATGAGCTGAAACTTTTATATTGAATTGTAACAATTACTGAATTTGAAATTGTAATGACTATTGACTGTACCATTAACTATGCAAACTACCTAATATACATGCAGATATCTGATAAACAGTGAACTTATGCAAAAATATCACAACTACAAAAAAGTTAGTTAAAAATTTTAGGTCACTTAGGTCTAGATCTTGTTTCAGCCTAGATAATAATGAAGAGTACATTCTTATATAAAATAACAAAACTAATACGAAGATTAACAATAATAATATCAAGAACATATAGTAGCAAATCTAAGCTATGTATAATAATCACCAAATGAAATTATGCTATTCAATTAAACAAATTAGCTGAAATTCTATTTGTTGTTTTACAGAACATAAACAAATTGAATGTGTGCATTACTGGAATTTTCTGTATAGGAATTGAATTTTTGTATATAAAAAATAATTTTATAGCAGCTAAAGAGAGTTGAAAGACCAAAAACATTTCTGCTTTTGCTTTAATAAAGGTAGATAACAAGAAAATCTATCTTAAGTGCTAAGTTTATGAGAGTTTAATAAAGATAGAGAAATTTTATTTTTATATAAAATTAAGGATATCTAATAAAACATTTAAAAATTACAATAACTAAATAAATAAGTGCTCCACAATCAAAATGAAGCCATTTTGGATTAATTATCATCAATTAACACATTCCAGAAATAAGCAAAAAATTTCTGCAACTGAAACATGGAGCCAATAATTTAAGTTTCATTCAACATGTACATATTTTTTCTTCTTATTCATACAATAAATTTAAAATTATTTTTATTTAATATACACTGATGGATTTATCTATCAAAACTAAATTCTACTGTTAGTTTTTCTATAAATGTTGTTTAAATCAAGGAATTTTCCAATGATGTATATAGAATAAACAATTTAGAACAAAAATTATTTGACATCCAAAATAGAACTTTTTAATCAAAATAACAGCTTGTTTTGTTAATAATAATAATAATAATAATAATAATAATAATAAATATTATTAGTCTATTACATCAAAATAGAAAAACAAGAATTTTATTATTGTGTATAGTAATATTTTCTAAAAAATATTATTTCATATATATTATTGTTGATAACATGCCAAATAAAGCTGAAAAGAAAAAATAAATAATGTTATTAACTCTATTAAGACTGCATATTTTAACACATATAGAAAAGACATAATGAATCGAAATTCAACCAAGCGCGGGTAAACGGCGGGAGTAACTATGAATCATATCACATTTTTAGTTTAGTTGCAGTTATGGGAAACAGGATAACTTGTTTAACATTGCTTCACTAAACATTTTTTGCTATTATGTTGCCAGAAAAAAACTAAATTAATTAATTAAAAAGTTAAAAATTTTAAGGCAACAAAATGGAATAAAGCCCTATTTTCCTATAGTTCCTTTTATAATAGAAAGAAAATTAAATCAGCCAAATTTAACCTAGCATAATATTTTAGAATTAAACTGCATATTTAACAATTATATTAAATATATACTATGGCAGTATTTGCCAAACTTGGGACACAACTCCTAGTGGGGCACTAATCTATTGCAAGGAGGGTGCACAAAAATTAACAAAAACATCATTTTTGAGAGAAACAAACAAAAAATAAATTCAAATTGTTGTCAAAAAAATGAATCAGCAAAATGGTTATAATATCCATGTACCGAGAAACTTTCTGCTCGTAGCGTTTTAAAGACAAAATATTGATCTCATTTAGTGATTGAAAAAGAATTGTGAGTAGTGATATCTTCAATGACACCCTGAATTGAGAGAATTTGTGCTGAAAAATAAGCCATTCATCTTATTAAACATTATGCTGTATTAAACATGCATTCTATTTTTTGTTTGTTTTATAAGATTTGTTTAATTGTATCAAAAATTATTACACCATAATAAAATATATATTTTTTTATGCATAAGAACTTTATTTATACAAAATATAGAATATTGTTTTGTAGTATTAAATTGTAAGTAGAAAGTATTTATAAAATTAGATTGTTATGAAAATGAGGGAGCATACCAATATTTTATGAAAAAGGGGAGGTGCAGACACAAAGTTTCGAAACCAGTGTGCTATAGTACCATCATCTGTTGTATTAATAATTAATATTTAAATTTAGGCTAAGGTGGGGCCATCTATTATTTAATAATTGAAGTTTAATTTTTTAACTAAATTTCCAAAATAAAAATCATACCTTGACCTGGAATTGTATCAGGACCTTCAAGTATCTGTCTTGGCATGCTAACCAGTTAGATTACCAAGGCAACCACCAAAGCAAGTATTTTTGGAAACGTTATATACTAATCAATTTGGGATAATTATTGGATTAGAACTGATACTAGTGCTCTCAAATGGGCTAATTATGTAGCCACAAACTGTCATAGCAAATTTAGATAGACAGATTTGGTTTAAGTTAGATAATATAAATCAACCTAACTAGGGGATACTAATCAAATAATTTAAAATAGCCAAATTTATCCCTAGCACATTATTTTAGAATTAAACTCTATTTTTAATAATTATTTTTAATGTATGCTATGGTCCCAATGTGTCACAATCTATTGGATTAATAATTATTTAATTTTGGATAAGATGGCATCATCTATTATTTAATAATAGATGGTGCCATTAGAGAGAAAATGTTAGAAAGAAAATGACATGAAAACCCATAATTATAAAAATTAAGATAACCATATTTTATATGAGCATAAACTGAAAAATATAATATTGTCTATGAGCTATATATTAATTAAATTATATGGCATAAAGAACATTCAACTGGATTAACTGAATGCAAACATTTTGGCTTTCCATTCAGATGACTTGGGATTAAATATGAAACCCATCAATATTTGCTAGGTCAATGGAATTTTTGGTTTTAGTTAATGTCTCAATTTTCAGGAACCTAATTCTGATATTAAATGAAGACCCACTCTAAATGAATTTTGCTAATCAATTCAAAAATTTTAAATTTATATGTAATAATTTAATTTACATTTAAAATTTTCTTTATTCTGACAGATATAATGTTTAACTAATAATAATATGACATTTCTGTTGAGGAAAATTAAAAATGTGAATTGAGAATATGATAAAACATTCAAACAGATTTAAACCATATTTGATGGCATGATATAACATAAAACTGATTGGACTATGTTCAAAGTAAGGTGTGTAGAATCCTTGCTCAAGTTACTACTTATTACTATATAGCCCAGCAGTGGTTTCATTGGACTGAGAGTCTGCATTTTTCCAAACTCGGTAGTCAGATTGAATAATTTTTTTCAAAAAATTCGAAAAAATTAGTATTTTCCTAAATCACTAAGTTCTTCCCAATATATTCATTACATTTTGCAAAGCACCAAAATCAGCCGATTAAAAAATACTCACAGATTGACAGTCCTACAAGAAATTTGTCATGATGCAAAATAGGGTAGATTATCATAATTAATAATTTCTAAAAAAATAGGCTGCTGTTTTGTGGTATGGCCATCACTTGTTTTGTGTCATGTTATGATGTGTAAATAAACTATTAAATTTGTGATTAGATAAAAGTTTTTCTGAATAAATATAATTTTCTTATTTTCATATAAAAATCATATATTATTTATCTGACTCCAGTTTTTTATTTAAGCTTTTTATTAAATTTTCAGTAATGATTTAGCATTACTGTGTGTATGGTTATCTCTTTCTTTTAATTATACTAATAAATTTATTAAAGATTTCATAAAATTTCTAATAGAAACTGTTTAATAGTTAATTATGCAATTAAAAAATGAATGTTAGAAGATAAATTAATAAACGATATTTGAAGAAATGATTGTTTAGTTCTAAATGGAAATGATGTACTCTTACATCATAAATTCTGACCCCAGTATCACAGTATAAAGTATTTAATATATACTCAATCTTTCTCTTTAAGGAAAAAACAAATTACTGTCTGTCCATGAAAGCTGCACCTAGCTAATGTGGATGAATCCAAACGTGAAAGGGAGAGTATGTTATTAGATAAAAATTATTGAATTAATATTATATTAAGTCCGTTAAATATATTATTTCCAACATCGAAACTAATCATTTAGTATTCGACATTACAATAAAATTCCATTCAACTTCAGCTATCTTGCGTTTGAAAACATCCATGCACGAAGCTGTCATTCCTATTTTGTCACTGGACTCATTCAGTTAAAGCACGCATACTTGGGGATGGCGTCTCCATCTTGTTGTGGTGAGGGAGCTTGCATGTTCCAAGGATCCTGAGAGCTATATCAGTGGTAGCTTTGCTATTGGTAGGGTCTCCCATGCTGGACAGGTCGAAGGTGGGGGCCAGACTAAGAGAGCGCTCTGCCCAAACTAAGGTGTAAGGCATCATGCTGAGAGTTGAGTGGCACTGGGGTAGAAAAAGATGTAGTGTCATTAACGATCCCTTCAGGTCACCAGACGAAACCCTGTCGTAGTTAGCCTTCTGCCTGTATTGGAGGATAACCGGGCAACCTTACATGTTTCCTCCAGTTTCTGTTTTGGCATGGATTCAAAATTTAAAACCTTGTCTGATATATCTGATCCAAAAAAGAAGGCTCACCAGACACATGCCAATTCTCAATTAGGTCAGAAAGATACAGAGTCCCAAACGTTAGATCAATGACCTCCCTTCTGTTAATAGGTTAAATTTAAGGTCTTCTCTAAAGGAAGCCCAATTAGTCCTCTGAGGGTCTCTATATGCAACCTGAGTAGGTGCCATACCCTGTAAATTAAAGCAAATATATCTGATCCAAAAAGAAGGCTCACCAGACACATGCCAATTCTCAATTAGGTCAGAAATATACAGAGTCCCAAACGTTAGATCAATGACCTCCCTTCTGTTAACAACAGCAAAAGTAAGTTCATTACCCTCCCTCGATTGCGTCTCCACCTTGTCGTTGTGAGTGAGCTTGCGTGTTCCAAGGATCCTGAGAGCTATGCCGGCGGTAGCTTTGCTACTTGTAGGATCTCCCATGTCGGACAGGTCGAAGGTGAGGGGCCAGACTAAGAGATCGCCCTACACAGACTAAGGTGTTAGGTATCGTGCTGAGAGTTGAGTGGCACTAGGTAGTAAAAGATGTAGTGTCATTAATGACCCCTTCAGGGCACCTGACAAAATCCTGTCGTAGTTAGCCTTCCGCCCGTATTGGAGGATAACTGGGCGGTGCCTTTCATGTTTCCTCCAGTTTGTGTTTTGGCATGGCGTCAAAATTAATTCAAAATTACAATCTTCTTCTCGGGGAGCTCCTTCTCCGCCTCATCGCGGGACTGGTGATCTCGGTACCTCATCTGAGAGTGCCGGGGTCACAAGGTAGGATCTCCCATGTCGGACAGGTCGAAGGTGAGGGGCCAGACTAAGAGAGCGCCCTACACAGACTAAGGTGTTAGGTATCGTGCCGAGAGTTGAGTGGCACTAGGTAGTAAAAGATGTAGTGTCGTTAACGACCCCTTCAGGGCACCTGACAAAATCCTGTTGTGAGGGTGCCAGGATCACTGATGTGCCTCCGGGTGGTGGGATGGTGGAGCAGTCTCCTGGTGTTATCTCTGGCTCCGGAAGTAAACCTAGTCCGCAAAAGACACGTTTGTCTGGAGCGACTAGGCGAAAGCAGAGGAGGGCTAAGAGGAAAGCTGTTGGTGCTGGTGGCTCTCAGCTACTCCATGGTACTTCCCAACTAGCTTCTCTGTCTGACTCTCTTGCTACACCCTGGTGTTAGCAAGAGAACCAGATCCCAGTTGTCCACCCTCTCTTCTGAGGAGGTGAGACCTCCTAAGTGGCCTCAGGGCTGTCAGCCTGACTCTTGTGAGGTTGGTGGGACGGTGGAGCAGTCTCCTGGTGATATTTCTGCCTCCGGGAGTAAACTTAGTTTGCAAAAGACGCGTTTGTCTGGAGAGGCTAGGCAAAAGCAGAAGAGGGCAAGGAGGGAAGCTGCTGGTGCGGGTGGCTCTCAGCTACTGCATGGCTAGGAGGGAAGCTGCTGATGCGGGTGACTCTCAGCTACCGCTAGGTACTTCCCAAATAGCTTCTTTGTCTGGCTCTCCTGCTGACACCCCTGGTGTTAGCAAGAGGAACAGATCTCAACTATGCACCCCCTCTTCTGAGGAGGTGAGACCTTCTAAGCGATCCCAGGGATGAGGGTTTTCTGGACTCCAAGATGGTGGCTGCTGAAGTGGATCTTATTTTGGATAAGATCCTGCACGGTGTGGATGGAATCCCTTCTGGGGAGATCTTGCCACTTCTTTAAGGGTATTCCTTGGACAATGGTGCACTCATTTATACTTGTATAAATGAGTTCAGTGGTTTACTCGGCTTTTGGACGGGTTTATTCTTGGAAAGCCTGTGAAGATAGCATATCGTACTGTGGACACTTCCCGGACTCCAAGATGGTGACTGCTGATGTAGACCTTATTTTAAATAAGATCCTGAGTGGTGTAGATGAAATTCCTTCTGAAGAGTCATTGCCACTACTTAAAAAGTATACCTCGGACAATGGTGCACTCATTTATACTTGTATAAATGAGTTCACGTCAATGGCTTACTCGTCTCTTGGATGGGTGTATCCTTGGACAGGGGATTCATTCAAGGGTTATTCCTGCAATGAACTTGCCCAAGCCTGTGAAGATGTCCTGCGTACGTGTGTTCGCAGTGCGATAGACCATGTGCCAACTTTTTGCTCGACTCCAAGTTTTCAATACAGGGTTCAAGACGGAGCACTGGAGAGTATTGGGTCATAAGCCAACTATAAGG
The DNA here is from genome assembly GCA_000484575.1 of Olivierus martensii. Lineage (NCBI taxonomy): Eukaryota > Metazoa > Arthropoda > Arachnida > Scorpiones > Buthidae > Olivierus > Olivierus martensii. Next base: position 8,509 of record AYEL01079811.1, on the reverse strand, counting down.
GTTTTTCTGGGTTAGATCAGGATACCTTTAAGGTACTTTCGGATCTTAATTCCAAGTCTGGGAGACCAATAGCTTTGGTGACTGCTCCTGAAAAGGGATATGAACTGGTCGGGCTCGCTGATAAGAATTGGGCTTCCAGGGGTACCACTGGTTCTTCTGACACCCAGTCAATGGAGAGGGCATGGAACTTTGCCCACCCTAGGTACCTGTAATGTCATGGGCCCGAGGTTGATTCAAATCAACCTCCAGACTCCCGAGCCACTTCCATCCTTTTGGGTCAGCTGCTCGTTATGACCTTGCTCTTATTCAAGAGCCGTGGCACTATAAGGGCCGAATACGGGAGCTTCACTGTAAAGAAGGTAAGTTGTTTTATTTTATTTCTTGTACTTCTGTACTGTACAAGAAATAAAATGTGAAATGTGAAACGTGTGTATTCACTCGGAATAACATACATGTTTGGGCTTACTGTTCTAGGGACCTTACTACTGTTCGGGTGAACCTTGATGAGGGGGATACTGGTAGGGAATTTATTGTTTCCTCTGGTTGACAGCATTTTATCCTGATGGTTGATCTTGCTTCGGCAAAGGCCATCAAGGCAGCCAACTTAAAGACCGGTAAGTCTTTCTCTGGGGTCGATCAAGGTATCTTTAAGGTACTTTCAGATCCTAATTCCAAGTCTGGCAGACCGATAGCTTTGGAAATTGCTCCTGAAAAAGGACATGAACTGGTCGGGCTCTCTGATAAGGATCGGGCTTCTGGGAGTACCACTGGTCATTCCGACACCCAATCAATGGGGGAGGGCATGGAACTTTGCCCCTCTTAGGTACCTGTAATGAGATGGGCCTGAGGTTGATTCAAATCAAACTCCAGCACTCCCGAGCTGCCTCTGCCCTTTTGGGTCAGCTGCTCATGGGGGCTGTTATGACTTTGCTCTTATACAAGAGCCATGGCACTATAAGGGCCGTCTGGGGCTTCACTGTAAAGAAGGTAAGTTGTTTTCTTTTACTTCTTGTCCTTCTAATAGTGGTCCCCAGACCTGTAAATTTGTTAAAAATAACATACATGTTGCATCTGTTTGGGACTTTTGTTCTAGGGACCTTACAGCTGTTCGAGTAAAGGTTCTATGGACCTTACAGCTGTTCGGGTGAAGATTGATGAAGGGGATACTGGTAAGGAATTTATTATTTCCTCTGCTTATTTCCCTTATGATAAAGATGAACTTTTGCCAACGCCTGAATTTGGGTCTTTGGTGGAATTTTGTCATAAGAATCATTTTGATTTATTGGTTGGTGTCGATGCTAACTCCCATCATGTGATTTGGGGTAGCAGCGACACCAACCGAAGGGGGAGTACCTATTGGAGTTTCTGATGGGTGCTAACCTGTTTATTTTGAATAGAGGTAATGAACCGACCTTTGCTATTGTTAACAGGAGGGAGGTCATTGACCTAACATTAGGAACTCAGTATTTTTCTGACCTAATTGAGAACTGGCATGTATCTGATGAGCCTTCTTCTTCGGATCACAGATATATTTGCTTTAATTTACAAGGTATGGCACCTAGTCAGGTTACATATAGAGACGCTCGCAGGACTAATTGGGCTTCCTTTAGAGAAGACCTTAAATTTAACCTGGGAGGGGTTCAGAGCAGATTTTGCTCGGTGGTGGATTTAGAGATGACTGTTGACCAGATTCAACAGGCAATTCTCTTATCCTATCACCAGAATTGTCTTGTTAGGACTGCTCGCTCATCAAGGCAAGTTCCTTGGTGGAATGAATGGCTGGGTGGTCTTAGACGTAATGTTAGGCGGCTTTTTAATAAAGCTAAGAGGACTGGTGATTGGGACGCATATACTGTAGAAGTGCTCTCACTGGTTATAATAAGGCCATTAGAAAGGCTAAAAGGTCTTTCTGGAAACGGTATTGTCAGGGAATTGAGGATATACCTGAGGTATCCTGACTTGTGAAGATAATGTCTAATGGGGATTTTTGCTGGGTTGGGTCTCTTCAGCTGCCTGATGGCAGTATGACTAGCACTTGCAGGGACACTTTAAAGGAACTTTTTCGGGTACACTTTCCTGGGCCTACCTTGATTGAGGACTCATCCTGCTTGCGGGTGCAGTCTGACCTTGACAGACATGAATATCATGCCTCGAGGGGGACTGGGATCTTGTGAGGGGGGATGATTAATCAATCTAATATTAGATGGGCTATAAGTGTTTTTAAGCCTTTTAAAGTCGGAGGGACCAGATGGCATTTTGCCGGTGTTCTTGCAGCAGGGCATTGATGTTCTGGTTTCCCCTCTTTGCCATGTCTTTTGGGCCTGTGTGGCTTTTGGCTACGTTCCATGGTCCTGGAGGCAGGTGAAGGTATCTGTTATTTCTTGTGTTAGTAGAAGCAGCAGAACTCAGTTGTTTATAGTTAATCAAAAAATTTAGTAATAAATTTCAAAAATTTTTCCATAAATTAAAAAATATTTAATTTTCTGTGGTCTGCTTATTTGATTATATAAACCAGAAAATTTTATAAAAAATACTAATACTTTATATATTAACCATTAAAATTTACATAAACAAAAAATTAGGAGTTCCTTTGTATAAATGTTAATTAGTTATAACTGGTAATATAGTAATGAATAACTAAACTGTATATCTAGAAATTACTATTTTCCCAATTTCTCAGTTAAAAGTTTATTATAGTTTGCAGTTATGATTCCTAATGTTACAATTTCTTAAAAATATCAGTTAGTTTAAAATTTATTCTTAGATAAATTTAAAATAATTATGAAATTAATATTGCAAAAAATGGAATGTAAATACTGATATAATGATATTGAATTTATGATATGCCAGTATTGATTTTTGTCAGTATTACCAGGATCCCAATATTGGTATTGTTTTTATTGGGTTTTTGTTGTTCTTGCAACCTCTATTGATATTCTGATAGTTCTTTACATTACAGCAGGTTCCTCCACTCAGATCATTTTCTTTATTAATAAATTTCTCTCTAATGTGATAATTCCACATATTTATTAATAATTCCATTAATGCATGTTTCATGCTTTTCTTGCCATTTTCATATTATTATTACCCTTATCTTTAGCTTTTTTTCATATTGGCATTCCTATTAATGAGAAAGCTCACTCTGCATAGTTCCTTTGTGCATTCTTTTCATGATTTTATTCTCCTTTCTATGATTTTATATCCAATTTCAATAATGCTATCAAACAATATATAATGTCTAGTTGAAGGGCTACTAAATTCATTATTTCAAGTATATTTATTTTCATATAAGACCTCTTATTGTAAAATCTAAATAAATGGAAATAAAAAGCCCATTCAGTAAGATAAACATTAATCAAAATTTTTTTCAGCTATCCATGTTGCTTGTATCAATTATAGTAGAGATCAAAAGCAGTTCTCTCTCTTCCTTGAACCAAGAATGAGAAGGGTAATTCGAAGAGGAAGGCTGGAGAGCTGTTTTGATCTGTATTCTAGCTGAGGCAGAGTATATAGATAGTCAAAAACATTTTTGATTAAACAGTTTATCTTATTAACTGGGCTTTTTTGTTTTCTTTTATGCATATCTATTATTTTCACAAATGGCCTTCTAAGTCTGTTCCTCATGTAATTTGAAGATCCTTCTTTATTAACTGTGAACTAATATTGTTTTCTCATGGAATGTCTTTTCCCACATCATATGATACACTTCTGGCCTGCCCAAGGTATAGTTCATTAAAACTATGTTTGATTTCTTGACAGCAACAGATTAAAGATTTTGACATTTCTTGTCCTAGAAATTATTGCTATTCCTAATGAACTTATTTTTTTAAGAATTAATATGAATTAAATATTAAAATTGAATACAGTTGATTCTCATTATTTGCGGTAATTACGTTCTGTAAATTCTTCACAAATATTGAATTAGCAAATACTGAACCATTGTGCCTATGAGAAATATAGAGTTACATTCCTGTAAACCTTTCTTCCCAACATTTTCATCCTTGCTTTGTGTGTGTTTTTCTGTTTAAATACACCTTATTTGATGTGTATTACAGTACTTACAAATAATTACAGTATATGCAGTGTATAGTACTATATACAATATTATAATTACATTAATTTTTATTTCATTTTTTAAAACACTAGTTATGTAGTAAATAAAATCTTATTTTTGATGGGTAGTTGTTTGATGTTGCAGAATATTTGATGTGGCAAATTGTCTTTCTGAACTTCATTGAAAACCGTGTTGTCTGCATCGCTTCTTATCTCAGATCTTCTAAAATCTCGGTGTAAGGAACAAATGTGCAGGAAATTAGGTGATTAAATTTGAGGCTGCATTTAAGCATAGGATCACATTCTTCTGTGCTACCTGCAGTCTGTAGAGTGAACAAGGATAGATAATCAGACTTTTCTGGCAGAATGACACCAAAACTACATTTGGTAACAAAGAACTTCCTTTATTAGAGAGAGAAAAAGTTTACATTGGTAGCAGTATTTTTGCTACTCAGTGGGAATCTGAAATAAGCACGAAAGCTCTGCAGAAATCGATTTTGTGGTTATGAATAAATTTTCACGAATACTCGAATACAGAATCCGCAAATAATGAAAATTAATTGTATTTACATATTTTATTACAAATAAAATTCTAAATGTATTTTAATATTTATCTTTTATGTATATTTATATCTATGCTTTTATTTGGCAAACTGATTTATTATGCTTGTATAATCTGATGATGATGTCCTTTTCAATAATTAGTAGAGAAAGGAAATTTAATTTTTCATCAGTGAGATTATCCTTTAAATTAAGGATGAGCAATCTTTTTGAAACATGAGCCAAATTAAATACAGGTATCCCTTCTATAACATGGCTTCCTACAACATGAATTCACTCTAACACGATTTGAAAATTGCAGAATCCCTCATATAACACGGAACTCCTACAACACGGTTTTTACTTAATACATTTAGAAAATTATGCTTAGTTACAACACAAAATATTTTCATTAATTTTTGTAAATCATACTAGGGGGACACAATACACACACAAAATTATTGATGATATACATAAATGCAATCATTGGGAAATATTTTGCTAAAATTATTCAAAAATTGCAATTTTGCTATTTGGCCATGAGAGGGACAATATGCAGTCTATTTTCAAGTTTGATTTGAAATTGAGTTAATTGTCACTATTTGAGTATTTTGTGTTCCAAATATACAGTTCTTGGATAAAAAATAAGTTTTTATTCTTCAATAGATGAATGTGAAAGAGAAGAAAAACATTTTATTCATAAATTTTTTGGGGGATATATGCTAATGGAACGATTGTTTTATAGTGTGTTAGATTACAGATTTTGTAAAAAGAGCAGAAGATACACAAAAATTAAATATCATAAAGTTCAGAAAGTGAGTTGATATTGTTAAAAAGAAAAAAACGTTCTCATTTTTAATGAACAGAGGTAAAGAAAATATAATTATTACATGAATGTTTTATAGGCTTTACTTTTTTCTTTCCTTTTGTTTGATGTATATTGTATTTTAGGGTCTTATATATATTTTTTTTTTCTTTATGTTTCGTGTTATTAACATTCTTAATAAAAATTTAGTTTCTTATGTTAGAAAGTTATTTGTTTTTAATTGGTTTTGGAACATAACTCTCCTTTTTATATTGGCTCCAAATCTCATATAACACTGTTTCACACAACATGCTGTTTTTCAGGAACCTATCTACCATGTTATAGGAGGGATACCTGTAATAATAAAATATTTATGAGCCACATTATAAACAATATACAGGTATCCTCAATTTATGACTGCCTTGATGTATGACTACTTGTATTTATGATGATAATATAATCAGTAAATTTTGTGATTGGTCAATGCATTTCCATGGGTTCAAAAGGATTGATTTTCATATAACTGACCCAGTGGTCCGATATATGGAAAGCAGGTATAACATAAATGACATATTAGAACGTTTTAATGATCATACCATGAGCCTGCATCTGAAATTAGAGCAAAATTCTACAAATAATATTCATTATCTAGAGGTGCAAATTAAACTGATTGATAATATCATAACTGATGTTTATCGTAAACTGACTTATGCCTGTTTTTATACCCTCTTGGGCAAACACCCCTTATAAGTATAAGATATCAGCTTTTAGATTTCTATTAAAACGTATATCTACACATTGTTTATTGCAAGATGATAGAGATAATGAGTATTGTATTATTTTAAAACAAGCATATATGCATGGTTATAACCGTAAGTTTATAGAACGTATCTTGAATAGCTTACTTTTTCAACATAACATACATTGTAATAACCATAATAATGATAATAACAAGCTTAAGTATTTAAGTGCAATTTCATATCACAATGTCTTTGATCCTATACATAAGGCCCTCAAAAGGCATAACTATGTCCTCCCCTACAGCAACTGTAACACCATTTATAGATTACTATGTAATTTTCCATATATGATGCTGCAGGTGTATATTTAATTCTCTACAACATGAATTCACTCTAACACGATTTGAAAATTGCAGAATCCCTCATATAACACGGAACTCCTACAACACGGTTTTTACTTAATACATTTAGAAAATTATGCTTAGTTACAACACAAAATATTTTCATTAATTTTTGTAAATCATACTAGGGGGACACAATACACACACAAAATTATTGATGATATACATAAATGCAATCATTGGGAAATATTTTGCTAAAATTATTCAAAAATTGCAATTTTGCTATTTGGCCATGAGAGGGACAATATGCAGTCTATTTTCAAGTTTGATTTGAAATTGAGTTAATTGTCACTATTTGAGTATTTTGTGTTCCAAATATACAGTTCTTGGATAAAAAATAAGTTTTTATTCTTCAATAGATGAATGTGAAAGAGAAGAAAAACATTTTATTCATAAATTTTTTGGGGGATATATGCTAATGGAACGATTGTTTTATAGTGTGTTAGATTACAGATTTTGTAAAAAGAGCAGAAGATACACAAAAATTAAATATTGGAAAAAGTTCAGAAAGTGAAGTTGATATTGTTAAAAAGAAAAAAACGTTCTCATTTTTAATGAACAGAGGTAAAGAAAATATAATTATTACATGAATGTTTTATAGGCTTTACTTTTTTCTTTCCTTTTGTTTGATGTATATTGTATTTTAGAGTCTTATATATATTTTTTTTTTCTTTATGTTTCGTGTTATTAACATTCTTAATAAAAATTTAGTTTCTTATGTTGAATTAAAGAAAGTTATTTGTTTTTAATTGGTTTTGGAACATAACTCTCCTTTTTATATTGGCTCCAAATCTCATATAACACTGTTTCACACAACATGCTGTTTTTCAGGAACCTATCTACCATGTTATAGGAGGGATACCTGTAATAATAAAATATTTATGAGCCACATTATAAACAATATACAGGTATCCTCAATTTATGACTGCCTTGATGTATGACTACTTGTATTTATGATGATAATATAATCAGTAAATTTTGTGATTGGTCAATGCATTTCCATGGGTTCAAAAGGATTGATTTTCATATAACTGACCCAGTGGTCCGATATATGGAAAGCAGGTATAACATAAATGACATATTAGAACGTTTTAATGATCATACCATGAGCCTGCATCTGAAATTAGAGCAAAATTCTACAAATAATATTCATTATCTAGAGGTGCAAATTAAACTGATTGATAATATCATAACTGATGTTTATCGTAAACTGACTTATGCCTGTTTTTATACCCTCTTGGGCAAACACCCCTTATAAGTATAAGATATCAGCTTTTAGATTTCTATTAAAACGTATATCTACACATTGTTTATTGCAAGATGATAGAGATAATGAGTATTGTATTATTTTAAAACAAGCATATATGCATGGTTATAACCGTAAGTTTATAGAACGTATCTTGAATAGCTTACTTTTTCAACATAACATACATTGTAATAACCATAATAATGATAATAACAAGCTTAAGTATTTAAGTGCAATTTCGTATCACAATGTCTTTGATCCTATACATAAGGCCCTCAAAAGGCATAACTATGTCCTCCCCTACAGCAACTGTAACACCATTTATAGATTACTATGTAATTTTCCATATATGATGCTGCAGGTGTATATTTAATTCTATTCTTAGATTGTGATGATAATTCGTACCAGGCATATATAGGCAGTACTGTTAGATCTTTGAAGTGTAGGATAAATGAACATAAAAAAGATATTATTAATGGCAGACTCACTACTGCTTTAGCAAGAAAAGCATATGAATGTAATTTAAATATATTGTGGAATGAGGTAGTTTTATTAAAGTCCATAGAGAATGTGCATGAAATAAGATATGCAGAAAGCATAGAGATACTGCAGGCAAAGAGAACTATGTGTATTGTCAATGATAATATACTGGAAGTCATCCCACCACAATGGGGTTGCCTAGTACGTATTTAGGTATTTGGACTTTACTTATACATAGACATGA
>AYEL01079808.1:0-100677 GCA_000484575.1 Olivierus martensii | reverse complement strand
GTCTATATGAACTATAAGATCTCGGACAGATGTTATTTTTTTCTAATGGAATCCGAAACTGTGATGTCACACCACTCACAGGTGTCACGTAATATATAACACAAATAAACAATCAATAGAGGCCCCAGAAAATCGCGAATTTGAGCACTGACTCACTCATCAAAATTATATAGTGCCTCCGTAGACAAAACTTGAAATTTAGCACCAGTATAAGCCTTAGGATACAGATAAAGGAAAAATTCTGAAAATGCCAACTTTTCAATTATTTTGTGACTTATTTACTTCACTCCAAGCGATTAAGCGCATCGCATCTGGCAGTGCGGCATCGCCTTATAGCAATCTTTTTAATGAATATTTTGGTGAATATAATGAATATATCGGTTATTACGAAATATTTCCGTGGTTCCGGCCGAAGACATACTTTATCTCCAGTATTAAAACTATTAATACGAAACGGATAATTCATAAACATCGGTTAAAAGGAAAAAATGGCGCCAAGAATTATTTAGCTATCATAGATTATTATTTATTAGCGTGTTTGTTTAATAAAATACTTAACAAAACGTATTGATATCTCACCTAAAACATAAATGTGAAAAATGGCCAAGTTCTCTAAACTTAACAAAAAGTATTGATATCTCACCTAAAACATAAATGTGAAAAATGGCCAAGTTCTCTAGCTCAGATTATTATTTATTTAGCGTGTTTATTCAATATAACAACTTAGCAAAAAGTACTGATATCCACCAAAAATAAAAATGTAAAAAAATGGGCCAAGTTCTATTCTGCCAGTTTGTTTGGCCACCAAAAGAGTAGAGATCTAAAACAGGTGCCATTTTCCCTTCCAACCCCAATGTCGAGAAATGAGATTTAAATACTGAAATCAATTCAATACAGCGTAATATATAATTTTCCATGAGAAAATATTTTTCTAAATCAACTCCAATTGAATTCAAAGATTCGTCTTATTGTGATTCCATATGCTGATTTCACTGGGAACTTCGCCATTCAAACGAAAATTCATGATGTCATTCTGGGAATTAAAGCATGTGCACCAATTGGTCTCTTCTCAATCATTTTCTCAACGATTAATTTAGAGCTGTTTGATAATTAGTCTCTTGTTATCTTATTTCTTAGCAACATTACAATTATTCTGCATTTTATATTTACTTAATTAGGAGTAATTCCAGAATTTTATGTTGAATTTAATTAAATATTCCACTGGGACTAAAGTTTTTTGCCAGAGGCTGAGAGACGCCGCTGGGAACAGGGGAAAAATTTACATGGGCTCCAAGTAATTTTATAGATTTTCAGGGTATTCCATAATTGTCACTGTTCACACTTTACATTGCAAGTGGGTTGAAACAAGTATTTTTCACTTAGAATTAGGAGCCAGTACATATATTGTACTGGCCTATGCGACTCTCCTTATAAGGTTGGGGAATTTTATTACTCCCGCTTCGGACTCTAATTTTCAGTAACTTCTTTCTACGGCTAATTGGCGCATAAAAAATTGTGGGCTGATATGCGGGCCCTCGTGAATCCCGAGCCAGGGAATCCCTCTCCTCTCGTCTGTCCTGCTTTTGCTGCTCGTTTGAAAATATATCTCGAGGCACACTTCCATAAATCCCACTTAATGTTTCTTGACGTTTTACACATTCTGACCGCTGGCCAATGACCGTACGGTTTAAAAACAGGAAAGTTGTTTTGCTTGCTCAAAAGTGTGATCTCAATACATGGCGATTCTAAAGCCATTCAGTTAAGCTAAAATGAAAGATTTTTGTGAATTAATGTAAAATTTTCATCCAACAGATATTGTAGGGATGTTATAAATATGACTGAAAATATTTATTACATTTTTACATACCTTTTATATATCTGAATCTGTCAAGTAATAAATATAATCTAATATTTTTGGTAATGTGTAAGTATCGAAAAATAACAGCGAGGTCTTTGAGAGTATTTACAAATCTCCAAAAAAAAAAACATTTCCAATTTATGAAAAAAGCTAATTTCTTTCATCCCTCAAAAATTTTCATTAATAACATTTTTTGATTGTATTGAAAAATGAAAAAAATGAGGGGCCTCGCGAAAAATATTCCAATCGGGCCCCGCACTAACTAGATCCGGCACTGCACACATTAGATGTTGCACGTGCGTTGAAACAAGGATTTTTCACATACAAATTAGGAGCGGGTATAATATATGCGACTCTCCCCTATTTTCATAACCACCCATTATCACATCTGTAGTTTTACGAAAGGGTATTATGGAATACCCTGAAAATTTGCTGCTAATTTGTTTTCATATTAGTATGCACGATTCTACACCTTTCCGTTACAATTCACTCGCTCCTCCATAGCTATTATGGGTTGAAACAAACATTTTTCACTTAGAATTAGGAGCCGGTACAATATATGCGACTCTCCTCTGTTTTCATAACCACCCATTATCACATCTGTAGTTTTACGAAATAGTATTATGGAATAATCTGAAAATCTCCTGCTAATTTGTCTTCATATTAGTATGCACATGAAAAAAAATTTTAAATTTTCTAATAGCTGTGTAGGAGAATGTGAATTGTAAAGGATAAAATGAAATCAGCATTATTGGATTTCACTGGTTTTCTTTGTTCACTAAAAATAAGCTTCATTGGATTTCACTAGTTTTTTATGTGCACTATTTTTTATTTTTTTTCATTTTTCAATACAATCAGAAAATGTTATTAATGAATATTTTACCCCGCGGTAAAGGGAGAGCCTATGCTAATCGAGCACCTTTTCTGCTCGATTAGTACAATTTAAAGCATAACAAATTGTCGGCCGGATTGGCCGCGTGGAAACGCTTTGGCTTTCCACTCTGGAGGACCCGGGTTCGAATCTCGGGTCCCACCCCTTGAAAATATTTATCATGGGGTCCGGGCCCGGCCCGTCCTCCACAATCCGGCTGACCCCTCCGCAGGGGTGGGCAGCCCGTGGAAGGGCTTGTTTCGCCCCGCCACTTAGTACTCTTACTGAGTGGAAAGTGGCGTCATCTGTTGACCAAAAAAAGCATAACAAGGCATGTTCTTAAAAAATAATCAGAAAGCCCAAGAACGTAATGCTAACTCCCTCTCTAATAGGATATAAAATGGCCGATTTGGCAACTGTAGCGTAAAAATGCGCTACTCTAAATTTAGGGACTACTTTGCTGGAGAGCGACGTCCAGCCTAGCGCCAGCCGTGTATGACTAAAGGCTGGGTCTCACAGACGTAAAACGCGACGTAAATACGTCGGCGTATCGACTCGGATGATGTCATTTCCTGTATATTGCTAGACGCTGCGCCGTTACGCCGGAGATGACTTTTCTTCAACTTTATGTGTTGCGCCAAGAGTACGTTGGCATTCGTCCAATCAGAAGAGAGATTGTTTTATTTCGTAATTCAATGTGGCGAGTAGAGAAGATATATGTGCGTGTTGAATAATGAAGCATTTCTGGAAGAAATGAGAAAATATTGATTCCTTTACGATAAAAAAATGTCTGATCATGATGATGAGCTATGAGTTGAATTAGTTAACTTCAAATGATATCACAGTAATTAGCCAATAGCTAAACGATGTCGTTTATTTACGTCGCGTCGTACGCTTTCGATTTGAACATCATTACGCTCGACGTTTCTTGCGCGACGCATTTACGTCAGCGTACTGACGTCGTATTTTACGCCTGTGAGACCCAGCCTTAAGGCTATGTTCACACCAAGCGCGCTTCGCTTAGCCTCTCGCGTGTATCTTAACGCTAAGCGTGATAATGTCATTTACCAACATGTTCACATCGTTCGCGTTCTGATATGCGAGACGTCTAGATATAATCTATGCGAAGCGCTTGGTATCGAGCAGTGTTCGTTTTCTGTGCTTTCCGCTATACGTTTTCCGTCTAGCGGTAATCTATGCGAAGCGCTTGGTATCGAGCAGTGTTCGTTTTCTGTGCTTTCCGCTATACGTTTTCAAGATGGAGGAACAGATTATAAGTGCTGTTTTTAAGCGGGAAGCTATAATAATGACAGTAAATTAAGTTACCTCAATTTTATATATATATATTTTTTTAATTTCAAAAAATTAATAACATGGAAATAAGTAAAGATTCCATATACTAATAGAAATTTTTAAGAAACTAAGAAATTGCAGTTATTGCAAATTGATTTGATAAAAGCATAGTTATGTATAATTAAGAATGATAATTTTTGGAGTTGTAATGCATAACACTATGCAATAATATAATTTCTAAATCTATGATTAATATATAATGCGCTATATCAGTATTTGATACAGGGCATTATAAGTATCTTGCATCGTATTTTTTGCCTAATAGGTTGCGCTCTATTTACTATTACTTGAAGCAAAAATGTCTCCTAATGATACTTTCAATATAATTCGGGTGGCCTAAAGAATTATTTTGCCCAAGAAGACTCATTGTCAGTCTAATTCAATTTTAATTACACACGAATAAATTTATTTTCTTGTATTTTTAATTGGTAATTATTTTTAATTTAAAATAAATCTGTAGTAATTGTTAGGACTTTATGCCTAATTACACGATAATGCGATAGACCAAGAATATAAGCTATTTTGCTTACCTGATAGTTATGACAAGCCGCTGTTCCGCGGATATTCTTTCTCTGTAATTTGTGCCTGGACCAGGAAGATGAAGTTCGACAATTTTCAAAAGAATCTCGAATATTTCTTTTGACATTCTCAAATAATCTTTGAATTTGTCGGGATAACGTCTGGCATCTCTATACGGATGATAAAATTCTCCTAAATTACACCTTTCCTTATTAAATTCATGAACCCATATTCGTTTTTTTATCTTATTTGTTTTAATTTAAATGATTCGCTCTTCGATAGTAACAATTTTCTTAATGTTTTTCTTGCCGGCATGACGCTTTCACCTCGGAATACATCTACGCGAGACACAGCACTCGATGCGAATATCGCTCGCTTAATCGCTACGCATAGCGCTTCGCTGGAGAATACACTAGGCGCGCGAGACTAAGCGAAGCGCGCTTGGTGTGAACGTAGCCTAAAGGCTAGGTCTCACAGGCGTAAAACGCGACGTCAGTACGCTGGCGTAAATGCGTCGCTCACGAAACGTCGAGGGTACTGATGTTCAGATCGAAAGAATACGACGCGACGTAAATAAACGACATCGTATAGCTATTGGCTAATTTCTGTGATATCATTTGAAGTTAGATGATTCAACACGGATAGATCATTATCGGACAATTTTTTATCGTAAAAGAATCGATATTTTCTCATTTCTTCGAGAAATGCTTCATTATTGAACTCGTATAAGTAACTTCTCACTCGCCACATTGAATTACGAAATAAAACAATCTCTCTTCTGATTGGACAAACACCAACCTAATCTTGGCGCAGCGCGTAAAGTTGAAGAAAAGTCAATTCCGGCGTAACGACGCAGCGTCTAGCAATATACAGGAAGTGACATCATTACTGTCGATACGCCGACGTAGTGAGGGGAGGGCAAGGGGGTCTATCATGCCCCGGGCGCCACTAAATTATATTACGAGTATATTCTATATATTATGTTTTTCGGGGGGCGCCAAAAAGGTATCGTGCCCCGGGAGCCAGTAATGTTGCCGACGTATTTACGTCGCGTTTTACGCCTGTGAGACCCAGCCTTAAGATACAAATTAAACGTTGAAGAGAGTTACGTTGAGTTCCACGAAATATAAACAATTTCTAAAGAATGTTCACATAGTGAGAAATACAGTTTCAACTAGATATTTGAAATTTACTTTTATAACTAATTTTCAGTTTTACAATATAATTTACTAGGAGAAATAATATATTAAATATTTATTTTTCAATTCGAATATAAAAAACCTGATTTAAGAATATACTTTGCCAAGCGTATTTTCAAAATTAATATTTATCAGCTACTTTTATGAACGTTAACCTAATATACCTAATGTAAGTTGACATTCATAAAAATAGATTTTGAATTTTTACAAAATGGAATAACTTTCCGAATTTTTTAATGATAACATTTTCTGTAAATATTAACTATCATTCAAATTATATATTTACCGATATAATTGAGAATTAAATACCGGTACATCTCCATAATCTTCCACCATTATTGTACTACAGTAAACACGTATCAAATTGTGTCTATAAGTTACCGATATTATCACTGTATGGATAACACTGACTCGATCGATATACGAATTCTATTTTTTTTTTTATTTTTAAAATCTCGTACGTGTATCATAATTAAGCTAAATAGGAATTTATTTAAAAATTTGTTAAATCAATGTAATTCAAACTTAGCGGCAGTTGATTCGCAATTTTCAGGATTCATTTTTATTCTCAAAAATATTTTTAATATCGGAGAAGGTAGTACTATATAACATCAGCTAATAATTTGTGCGCGAATTATCAGATGGCGCTACGCTACCTATTAAATATGGATATTTTGTGAAAGGAAATTCAGTTTATTACCACTTTTACGGAAATATAAACCGCATGTATGATATTTAGTTGTTATCGATCGATAACGGCTTTTAATGATATCAAATGTATTCCGTCGATATTTCGAATATCGTAGACTATTGTTAGAAGTAGCCATTCAACGTTTTACAGTAAATACCGAAATTGTTTTGGCACATCGATTAACGGGGCACTGACACTTAAATATTCGCAGACCGGCATATTTGACTAGCGACCAATGCGTTAGCGGGTTAAATCACCAAAATAGAAAAAAGTTTTGGCTGCGGCGCAAAATCCATTATAAATATCTTCTCGTACGTCAGTTTGCGGCGATAAAATCGATTCTAACCTGGCGTTCTTGCTGCTGCTATTGACATTGTGTAACGAATCGATCTACTGCCACGCTTAACGGACTGTCGTTATTCTGTAGTCTGCAAAATTTAAAATACTTACAGGTTACTTTCTTGTGCCTTTATTTCTTTCTCTGGGCATGTACAAAATTAAATCACTAAAGAATTGTCTAGGAAAACAGTATAAATTTCGTGATCAATATCTAGTGATTAAAATCGAACATAAACTGCCAATGTGATTCGTTTTGAAAATTAATGTTAACTCTCTCTTTATTTAATATATTTGATTGGTTAAAGTATAGAGAAAGTCAAATTTTTTAAAATTTAAAAAAGTTAAGAATAATTATGTATGTATATCATATATATCATCTTTACAAATATCTTGGTGCCACTCAGGAACATTGGTTGAAAACTAGTGCAATAATAATGAGCGTAATGTAGATATATTATATGATTTCTTTTAAATTATCACAACGATTCAGCTACATATAAAATGGCAAAGTTGAACGGTTGGTTCTTTCACACTTATGACAAAATTTATATATTTTTATATCTGTCACAGGTGGACTGGGATACAGGCAGTGGAGGCACTGCTGAACTAAGATTTGCAATAATAAATAAGTTATTCGTGTGGACTGTGGTGAGATTTCTTTGTATTAGTTGTATCACTCACCGGAACCAAAACGGCGGAGAGTAGAAGTTGAGGCTTTCCTGCACTTTCGCCCACCCGGATCTGCATTTTGTTGGCCGATCCGTGATGGCCGCTTTGGAAAACTGGAATGTCTTCTTATAAATGTTACAGTTTGTAAATAACATATATATAACTTTCGGTATTCGATCGATTGCCTCTTCACACCATTTAGTACGATATTTTCGGTCGGTACTGAGACAATTAGAATGGAACTTGGCCTCTGCCTTCTCTTTCTGAATTGTTACTGTTTATTCTAACGCTGTAGTTGAATTCACCGTTCTGGTGGCCTTTCCCTGAGAATTGGTCTGTGTTTTTCCCGGCAGAACTTCTTGTGTACGGGCCAATCACGTTGTTGACAATTGGAACCGCAGTAACGGGCTTGTTGGCATCTGCCACAGATGCTGAATTCTCTGGGCTCTTGTTCCAAATTTGTACAAGGAGGATAATGGCACTCATAATAACAAGCTGGTTCTTCTGTGAAAAACAAGAATTACTCCTTAATACAATTATTATTAAAAAATAGTATGAAACAATATAAGTAACATTAATAGAATTTATAATTATCATCTAACATTATACATTGAAAATTTTAAAT
Source organism: Olivierus martensii (assembly GCA_000484575.1). Classification (NCBI taxonomy): domain Eukaryota; kingdom Metazoa; phylum Arthropoda; class Arachnida; order Scorpiones; family Buthidae; genus Olivierus; species Olivierus martensii. The sequence continues at coordinate 92,553 of AYEL01079808.1, read as the reverse complement.
TACAAAGTTAAATACAAATTATCTAATTAAATATTATTTTGTTGCAATTACATTATACTTACACAAATATGAATTTACATTAGAAAAATCAGAATTAATTTCATTTTCAAGTATACAGGTAATCCTTAACTTATAAGTTATAACCACTCGTGAGAGTGATAAAATCTGTTAAGTTTGAAACTGGTCAATACAATTTAATGATTAACTTGAAATTAAGGAGATGTATATCACAAGATACAAAATTTGTTTCAGGCCCCTTTGTAGAATGGCCTTTATTAAACATCTTTTTACATCGCACCGATCGAACAATCATAAATTCCAAAAAATTTTTACTTTAAAAATCCTTTAGCAGTTAACCGTGGAACAAAACCGTGCAACAATTTAATGAGTTTGAATTCCTGACCTAATGATTCGAAATATGAAAAGCATCCTTTTTTATATCTGATTCTTGTAGTTTTGTATTCTTTATGTTTGCTAAAATAATGTATAATGTCCTAGTAAATATTACAAGTGAAAAAAATCCATAAATTTTGGGCATTTTCAGCTTCTGACCATTCTGACTTGCAACAGCAGGTTTTGAAACTGAACTGCATTTCAAGTTGAGGACTATCTTGTATATTTTTTATTTTGAAACTAATACAGTTAACTCTCGATTTTATGAACTTGTACAGATCCCCAAAAAGTTTGTAAATGGAATGGCATTTAATTAACATTATGAACTTTTTGGGACCAACTAAATAATTCATAAAAATGTGTAGTTTGTAAATTGGATTTGATTGTTCGTAAATTGGAATTATACAGGGGGATTCATATTTTCCCTCTGTATAAAAATTTATTAATTTTATATAATTTTGTTGCAATATTCAATATTAAAATAATAATATAATATTTTTCACCTACATAGTAACATTTTAATGCAATCTCCCAGTCATTAAAGTATAAAGTTCCCATTTAAAATTTTGATTTTTCAAAACAATAAGCTACGATTTATCTATTTCAAGAAATGATTATAGAGAGCAGAATAAAGACATGAGAACTTTTTTAGTTCTTGATTTGTTTGATTTCTGTTTTAATATTTTCAATAAATTAAGTTTCTATTTAACTTAAAATGGTTAAACAAAGCTTTCCTCGCCGCCGTTGTTGTGTTGAAATTTTCATTAGTATTATTATCTCTCTTACTGGACATGAAAGAGTTACAAGATATAGTAATAAGGTTTTGCTTATCAACTAATGGCAATGCTATAGATGCTACAAATGTGTATACAAAAGCAATGCAATATATGCAAGTGGCAAAGTTGAATTAGAGAATTTTTAGTAATAATTTTAGGCCATCATAATTGCAAATCATCGAGGACTACCTGTATACACAAACTTTGAAGATATCTATTGTCTGTTAAAATTTATGCTTACAATGATATTTTTTGTTTTCACATATGTGAATAGACACACAATTTATTTTCAGTTCATTTCTTCTAAAAGCAATTTTCTGCAAGAGTAATTGCTTCTAAACAAACTTAAATAGTTCTATTTGTCTCTTATAATTGTTTATACATCTAGCCCTCGATTTGCACGGTGCTCCACGGTTTCGCTTTTACACGGTTTTTAAATGAAAACAAAAAATTTTTTGGGTTTTATTTTGATTGTTTTGCATTATAAATTAATTATTGTTTTTATTTTGATTGTTTTGCATAAATAAATTTATAATTTATGCCATTTATAAATTAAAAGAGTATCATATTGTCATGTTTTGTAGGTTTACGAGTTCGTAGAGATTAAAAGAGTATCATATTGTTTTGTTTTGCATTATGCCATTTATATATTAAAAGAGTATCATATTGTCATGTTTTGTGGGTTTATGAGTTCGTAGAGATTAATAAAGAGTGAATACAGCTGTATTTCGTATAGTCCCATTTATTTACACACAAACATTTTCCCCTTTAATCCTTATCTCATTTTACACAGTTATAAAGAACATATCCTCAACTTTTCATTATCTTCTTTAGATCGATTTACATGGTTTACAGTTTAATTAAACATATCCTTCTATTTTGTATGAATTCTGCGTCTCATTTTACATGGTTTTGGTTTGCACGATTTTTCCAGGAACATATCTATTATGTAAATCGAGGGCTGGGTGTATATATTTTACAGGTTTCATTTCATTTGACTGAAGAATAAAAAATTTCTAGATTATAATAATTGTAAATGAGATTAATAATTTTGTTTCACATATATTTTGTTTATATGAACAAAGATAGCTGTGTAATTATATATTACTTTATCAAAAATGTAACTGATGCTGATAATATTTGCCAAAAAATAAGCAATAAACAAATTATTGAAATACTAGTAGTGATCAACATATGATTTTATAATTTAATGCAAATTATTAGGCAAAATTTCTTTATTATTAACAAAGTTTGTCTTATTAATTAAGAACATATTTCTTTATAAAAATTCATTATGGAATATTCGGGATAACTAGAAAGACAAATTATAAATTATCTAAAGCACTCGCTGATGATGCTGCAATATATAATTAACCATGAAAAAATAATCTAAATAAATAAATTCTGATTGAATTCAAAGATTTGTCTTGAATCTTAATTATATTTGATTCCATATGCTGATTCCACAGGGAACTTCTCTGCTATTCAAATGGAAAATCATGGTCACTTGAATTAAGTCATTCTGGGAATTAAAGCATGTTTGCCAACTTGACACATTAATTCATCTCCTTCAAATCATTTTCTCAATGATTTATTTAGCGCTGCTATTTCTGTTGCTGCCTTATTTCTTAGCAATGTTAGTTATTCTTCATTTTATATCCAGTTAATTAGGAGTAATTCCAAAAGTTTCTATTGAATTTAATTAAAATACTCCACTGGGATTAAAGTGTACAGCAAGGGCATTAAAAGATGACACTGGGCCCAGGAGAAAAATTTACATGGGAAAATAATTTTAAAGTTAAGGTTGGGGCAATTTATTATCCTGCTTCGGACTAAACTTCAGCACTTTCCTTCTACGATTAATTAGTGCATAAAAAATTGTATGATGATGTTGAGCCCCTTTGAATCCTGGGATTGGAGAATTTTACACCTCATCATCATCCTCCTTTCGTCAACCTGCTTTCACTGCTCATTTGAAAGTGTATCTGCCTTGAGGCACACTGCCGTGACCCCCTCTTAATCTTTCTTGACATCATTAGACATTATCCGCTGGCAAACGATCGTACAGTTTAGAAACAGAAAATTCAGTTGTTTTTCTTGCTCAAAAATGTGATGTCAGTATGTGGCGGATCTAAAGTCATTCAGAGACATTATTATGGGTATAATTGTAATGATTATAAAGCCTGCAATAGTAGTACCAAATAGTAGTATGAAAGAGACAATCTACAGGTTAAAGTTCATAAAAGAATCAGAGGTAAAATTCAGTACTGTTTTAAAAATATGCATATCTTTTCATATTAATCTTTAACAAATGGAATCAATGACTGTGCACTAAATTATGTATCGGTAGGGTGGATAGTTAACTCTAATAAATAGTAATTATTATAGCAATCTACTCGAATATATCATTGATTTGACTCCTTTTTTGTGATCGTTGACTTATAGATTGACTTCTTTCGTTTGGTACTATTCAGAGACCTTATGAGCTTAGAGATGTAGCAATTTACTGTTTTCCCATAGGCAAATGCATGTCACGAATAGACAGTGCCGACTAGTGAGTTGGGGCTGAAATACATGATGATGTCATCAATACCAGGGTCCTTCAATACTTATTCTAAGGAGGTTTAAAATTTTGAACTCTGAACCTATTCAGAATTAGTTTAACCAATTTTTATTATTATTAGTAGTAAATATATTTATTATTTGCTATTTAATTTTTTTTTATTATTATTTTCTGTAAAATAAATTATGGAAGAAGTTAGAAGTTAATTTTTTAGCGATATTTTACCCAAAAATTATAGGCGTATTGCCAATTAATAAAAAAAAGAAAATTACTTCAAGATCGAGAAATACCTATTATAATATTAAACAGTTTATTACAAAATTTATTTGGTTTGAATTACATACAAGTTTAGACGGAAGTTACGTATATTATTACTTACATAAGTACTTTTAATATACAGTATATATCAAAATTGTGAATACTTTTTATTTAAATAAAGACAAGATACAAGTTTGCTAATACATTTAGGTCTACAATTGCTCTCAAAATGATTTGCACATAACACATAATTATTGTGAAGATGTTTTGACATTAGATGACTTAAATCTGTTCCTTGTCTGTTCTCGAACTACGATTCAATCATATTAAGGATCTGTGTACGATAAATGCAATAACAGAAAATAGCTTTACAATAATATAGGGAAATTATTATACTATACATTCTACAATTGCACATACATTTCTTTATCTAATGGTAACTTGAAAAAGTACAGCTACTGATACGACGATTGCTAAAACAATTCTTGGCATAGCACCAATGGACAACATTACAATTATGATGTTTCAGAATCGTTAGAAAAGAAAAACACGTGATAAGCGAAATGTATAATACGGCAAAACATATCAAATTTGATAGTTATTACTCCTTATGTAATTTTTAATATTAGTTCATATTTCAATTTTATTGATTTTTATTGTTAAATTTATTATGTCGCCCTCTTGTGAGACAGGGATACATTAAACCTGCACAGCAACAACTGCATGACACGGTAAAAATATTAAATTGCTACATCTCTAAGCTCATAAGGTCTCTGGTACTATTATTACGGGACTTTACAAAATTAAAATTATACCATCTCACTGCTCGAAATCATCTTGCATGCAAGTTATTTCATGTCTATTACTCTTCTTTAGTCTAACTAATGATCAATCTTGCAAAGTCGCGGATTAGAATGAATGGAATAAAATTAATTCTAACTAAGCCTAACGGTTAGCGACTCTGCAAATTCCAGAGTTCTGCCTGAGCTCAGGTCTTTTCTAAGTTCTAACTTAAATATAATTAACTACAAAACAATCTAACAATAACGTAACATCTAATCGACGAAACAAAAACGGAAATTAAACTAAAAGTACCGATTAAGTGTTAGCAGTAAAACGAACAACAAAAAAACGATGTTAGAACTTACACTAATAAATTAAAGAAATTCTCAAACAAGTTAGATAATAAGAAAATATAAATTTATTAGACTCCAAACACTTACAAAAGTGTTAATTAAAGCTTTATTTAAACGAAATAAAGCACAATGAAATAAACAACAAACTTATTTAATCCAATTCAAATATCAAAAATCAATTATTCACAAAGAAAAGAACTTTAAACACTACTTAAATTCTAATGCCTCCACTTCCGATACAAACTTTAAATAATCGTCGATCTCTACAAGAAACTCAATTGTCACTTTCACCAATTCTACGCCTGGAAATTCAGCACCTCAAATGCTTGTCGATTGCGTCGTCCTTTTATAGTACTCGAGTGACGGACACCGCCACACTCGCTCATTTACATACTTATACATAACAAGTTCAAAGTTATTAGTTTACAGAGTATTTCATTCATGTCATTATCTTTACAATCTATATGTGCTAATTTGTTATTCTGAGAAATTATTGTTGGTGTAGTCCATCGTGAATGTTTTCACCAATAGAACGTCCTAATTTTGACACTTGATTATAGATTGACAAACATCTTGACCAACTGAGAAATCTCAATTGATTAAGATGATTGTCAAAAATTGGTCAAAAATTTAAGGATGAATGTATCTTGGTATTTTGATTATAGGCATGAGGTGTCAACTGAAACGGATGGATAAGGAGACGACTGTAATCGGAGTGATTGATGATCGATCAACTACTCACTCACTTCCACTGAATTTCCCTAAAATCATTTGATAAAACTATCCAGTGGAAAATAACAGATCAGAAAGGGAATATTCTGTTTTATTTTCGTGCGTGAGAAACAGTGTCATGTCACAAACATCGCTGACAAAAAATAAATAAAATAAATAAACACATTAAAATGGAAGATGTTTGTAAAATTTATTGATTTTTGTGTTATGTTAATTACTATATGTCCTCCTTATCTACTAATTAATGCATAATTATTGTCTGATAGATAAGACCTAACTTAACCTACCAGAAAGCCCATATCTCAGGCAGACACATCGCACTATCTATCAAATAAGTTATAAAATTATGCGATATTTGAATTTTTTAATATTTTCTTAGAAGGGGTATTTTAAAAACATATTTAATTCGCCACAATCTCTAAGTTTAGCTGATAGAAACTCAAATCAAAAAGATTTATAAAGTTTCATTGTATAGTCTTCGAGCTATTTCAGTTTAAAGTTGTATGTGACATTAATGAGGATAAACAAATTATTATATAGATAACACTATAAGGAAATTTTTGAAAATTTTAAATATTTCAAAAATTCAAATATAAAATCAGATTATATTTTACATTGATATAATATTTCATTTTAAACTAAGCCATATTCAAAACTGTATGACAAGCTTTTTTTAACTACAAAATCTGTTCCATTATATTATTTACAAGAAATAATTCTTACCTTCTTCTTCAATTAATTCTCCATTGGCATTAAAACATTTTGTATTGGTTGTATCTGGGAAATGCTATAATAAAAAATAAGTTATTTTCAAATAAAAAAAGTTAATGAAAATTTGAAAATGTTATTTAATCACTATTCTTAAATGAAAGTTATCTAAATCTTAATTTCAATAGGAAAAATTCAAGTCAAAGTAATCAAATATAGGCAATCTCTAACTTAAGTTGATCCATATTTATGTAGGATTGTTTTTAGATAAGGAGACAAGCCAAACCTCTCCAGAAAAACAGGTAACGTGGGACTGATAACCGAATCTGGATCATCCAAGATAAGCAACTGCATTACCATGCAATATATGCGCTTATTGTATTTTTAATGTTGTGACACACTAGTATATAATGCATAATATGCAGGGTTTCATAAAATGATTTACCTACACAACTCAGGGACTGCCTGAATAATACGATAACTGAGTTATAGTATTAGATTTTGAATTGATTGCTTTGCAATATTAACTAACATACTACAGTCAAACCCAGATAAGACACCATCACCTGTTTGGGGATGATTTTGGTGATTTATCAAAAACACGTGTAATGTAGAAATGAAAATGAACTCCGAATTTATTAAATTTAATAAAATACAGTGCATTTATATTTAGCATCCAAACTTAATATTTCTAAAAAACTGTGTACTCTACAGTATAGTATACATACTGTATATGTACAGTACTATATAGAAAAGATGTCCATCTGCTGTTCTGATCCTCTCTTTATGAGTTCTCTGTAAAACAATGTACACAGCTTACTATGCAGTATCCTTATTTTCTCAGTATGCAATAAATAATGGAAACCATCTGGTTCTTTTGATTTTAAATTTTCTACAACCTAGGTATGAACCAGGTTTAGAGAGAGATATGATTAACCGTTAACTCCATCTCTCCCATCCGCTGGTTACAAATGAATAAAGAGAGCTTTTAATACTGTAATATACAATATGATGAACTTCAGGATGTCAGTCACCTTACTTACCTCCTGGCGGATTAACGAGGACAAATACAATACCAAAAGGAATATTTGTTTAGACATTTCTATTGGCAGATGCCGCCTTATTAGGGTTTGCCTATTCCATTAACATAGGAAAGATCCGTTCTGCCAAATTTCTTGGCAGTCAGCGAGGGTGGCAGCTTAACAGGAGGCATCTTATCGGGGTTTGACTGTATAATATTTACAAAAACATTTAAAAAAAAAAAGACACACATTAAAAAGTTCTGTATTAATTTTGAAACTATTGTTGTATATAAAACTAATATTTTTTATAGGAAAAGTGCAAATCATGTGCAACAAATTCAAATATTTCAAATAATAAACATCAGTATTGTATTCATTTTCAAAATTTATCTTATTTTTTCTTAGATTTTATTTTTGATAAAGCATGCAAATTTAGTATACTAACAAGAGGACTTTGGACTCACTAACTTGGATGAAATTTTGCAGTACAGTGGCAGTCCATGTGCTGATTCATCTGACAAAATCTTAGAGTAGACAAAAACAATTCTAAAGAAGTTCTTAAAGTCTGATTTTTGACATTTTCTTTAATTATTGTATTCTGTTAAAAATCTGAACATTTTGAATAGATGAGCAGCAGTATAGCTGATTGCCCTGCAAATAATTCAGATTCAAATCCTGATAAATTTTTTCTAAATATTGATAAAAATAATTTTTGTTTTAATGTATTTATTATATATATATCTAACTCAGAGGCAATGACACTATGTCCAATTTTTTTTTTAAGTTGAACATAGTGTCGTGTGTCTTCAAGGTACAGATATATAAAATGAATTTTAGCTATTATTTTTATTTATTTTTTACATATATATATGTTTTTAGATTTTGTCTTTTCTATGATAATTATATTACTTGAGAGCTGTATTGATTCATTTTCTTATTCTGAATTTTTAATTTACATGTAGAAAAATAAAAATTAAATGCATTATTATTTTATACTTTGTAATAAAATAATTTCTTTAAATATTTTTAACAATTTTATGTTATGTCAAAAATTCTTTCAAACAATTCATATCTTTTTTTATACTTATTAAAATTATATTATGACTCCTTAATTCAATATTTTCAAGTACCTGGGATATTATATCTCATATAATAATGAATAAGACATTGAGCATAAAATTAATACCTTTAACGGATCATTATAAATCAAACTAAACTTTTAAGCCATCAATTATACAAAATAATAATGTTTAGTATTTATTTCTTGTAAGAATTTTTGATATGACATAAAACTAATTTTTGAAGTATTTGTAATAATATTCATAAATATAGTATAGTATACAAAATAAAGCACTTTTTGTAAAGTATGAAATAATAGCACATTTAATTATTATTTTTTTGTGTGTAAATATAAATTCAGAATAAGAAAATGAACCTATGTAGCTCTTAAGCAATATAATTATCATGTTAAAAAGACAAATCTAAGAAAAAAATATAAAAAAAATGAATAAATTCAAACAAATATTACCCTTTCTTTAAATATCAATTGCTATGCTGTTACTGTAGCTATTTGAACATTAAATTTTTTAATGAAATTACAGTAATCAAAGAAAATGTGAAAATTGCAAACTTTAAAAATTTGCTTTAACGGCTATATTTAAGATTTTATCTGATGAATGAACACAACCGGCCTGCCATCATCTTGCAAAATCTCATCCAAATCAGAATCACAGTTAATTCCCTTGTAAATATATTTTAATCCTCTGATAGAAATAATTAAAATGACATTATGCAAAACAAATTTTATAAATTTCACTCTTTCCTGATTTATGAGGTCACAATTAGAGAACAAGTGCAATTTCTATTCTAATTTTGATTTACGAGCTCTTATTCTGCATTTACAATGAATAAAAAAAAAAAAAAAAATTAAATAATGCATACCTTGATGTAAAGGAGTAGCAAGAATAAAAAAAAAAAAAAAAAATTAAATAATGCATACCTTGATGTAAAGGAGTACAGAGCACGAAAGCACTAGATATATCATACAACTGTTTTTTCTCTCCCACACTTTTTAAATTATATACTTTTAAATTATTGCACCATTCTTAAAGCATTTCCTGATGCAAATTTTTGACAAATGAAAACATAAAATATATACTTTTATGTTTTCATTATTTTATGCATTCAATAGCATATTATACTATTATACTATTGGGTTTTAATATTCAGACTGAATTATTATGCTGTAATAAATTATTAATTTTTTTATTCCTGGATAGTAACTGTTATTTCCTAATAGCTTATTCTTCAGAAGTACAGAAAATGCCTATTATTCCCCACAAACTTTGCTTTTGTGATTCAGGACAGTGATATTTTGAAATTTACTTATTTTCCAGAACATTCCAGATGGATTCAATGCTGTGTAAACTTGATGCAGCTTCTGGAACTTTCTAGAATTTTCCAGTAATAAATAAATACTGTATAAGTACGGTAGCGTTAACCCCACTAGTTCAGTTTAGTTCAGCTGCCTGAGTGGATACATATCTGTTTTTATAAAATGGCATCAAGATGCATTTGCTATCTCTGTAGCCAATTTTATTGATACTGTAGTAGAGCTGAGAAAGACGCCAAGTGCGTTGAAAATGTTTCTGATTAAAATCTTTTGATTGCTAAAGGGCTTTTGAGTATTATTATTTTTTAGTATGTAAAAAAGCACTTTGTGGAAGCATTTATTAAAGTATGAGAGGCATACTTTGGCATGCCTGTCAGAGATAAAAATATTACTATCCTGGTCACAAAAGCAATATTTCTGAGAAATAAAAATAAATATATATATATTTATTTCATATGTAATACTAAAATTCAATATATTCATGTTTATATTATTATAAATATTCAATTATAAAAATAATAATTATACAAAAATTATTAATTCCATTTTTTATTTTTACTTTAATTAATATTGCAATATTTAAATGAAAACAAAGCACTATATTCTAATAAACTGTTGATATTGAAAAAATAACTCGTATATTTTCTGGTTTGATGCTATTATAATATTATCATCAAAAATATCAACAAATTTTGCTGAAGCAACTTAAAATAGTATAGTATAACTATTCCTAACAGATTTACCTCATGCTTATAAGAGTTATATGAATTAAAGAGTTTATTAAAAATATGTTTCATTAATTGCACAAATTTGAAACTGTTATCTTTAATCAATATACTTATTTGCTCATTAATTTTCTAAACTTAGTTTGTTACTTTTAACAAGTTTTTCTTTGTAATTATGTGATATTTGCTATAAATTAATTTATATAATTATCATATTTTTAATTTAGCTTTTATAATTGTCTTAACTTTTTTTTTAATTTGCATTTGTCTGCAGCATTCCAATATATTTTTGCTATTGTTAATTGTTAAATATATATTGTTTTCTAATACTTGAAAGACTGTTATTCCATCATTCTTCCATAGGCTGTTTGAAATCATTAATTCATGTGCCTTTTTACTGGGACCGAACTAAATCATCAAACCATTATCAAAAAATAAGTATTAAAATAATGTCTTCTAGTTACTGCTATTATTCCATACTTCTGAAATCAAGATAATGACTATCAAATTAATAAAATAAAAGTTATGAAATTGCAGTGCTCTTTTCCCATAAATATTTTATTGCATGGTTAATTAAGGGATGATAGCACTGTGTTGCCTTGTGCTTTCTGTTTTTTATTATTATATTTCTTTTAATTCTTCCATGTGTCTGTTTAAAAATTAATTTGTGAAAATGACACACGTAAATGTCATTTATGTGCATGTTTTCAGTGTTGTTAATTCTTGTTCGTTTTGTGAAAAAGTTTGTGACATTTTTATTAACTATATGTGACATATAATGTCGTTTATATATATATCGTACTGTATATACTGTATATGCACATTATGTAAAGCAAGAATAAGTTTGTATTATATTTCAGAAAATATTAAATCTTATCAGAATGGAATGCAATCATATGGCACTATATGCTTCATATAGTGCTTAACTATCTGTACTTTCGTTCATGTTTGAAAATTAATAAAATAATTGAATAATTAGAAATTTGTTGACATTCCAATATCAAAATTCATAATAAAAATATATATAATGTAACAAATTGAATGTTAACATCATCATCAGTTTAAAAATAGCATCCAATTGTTATATTGTAGATATTAAATATATGTGAATATAATCAAAACTATTCTTAATATTTAGTGAAACTGGTATGCTCTTATCTATTCTTATTTAATGCAGTACATAAAAAAAATTTTATGATGTTTATATTTACAGAGAAAAATATAATTCAGAAAATTTTCATGTGATATTTTTATTGCTACTTTTACTATTTAAAATATTGCTCAGTAAAATGCTTGTATATTGCTTTTATTTTAATATATTATAAATATTTAAAGAGTGTAGTCTGACCAAAATAGTATGACTGCTTAAACAGTAAAAATATCTGATAACTGGAAAAGCTACATTATATGAATCAAAAGAAGACTTTAATCAACTTTGATTCCCATCTTTATTTGCTATGTCAATTTCGTAGAATAATTTCTCCTATTTCTGGACAGATTAATTTAAAATTTCCTTCTAAATGATTTCCATGATGGTCCTGAATTCTACAAATTATAATTTCTCATTTTAACAGGTAATTAACACCTAGTTCTATTGTACTCATTCATACTGACTGACCATTCTAGTTTGGGTGGATTTTCTATTAAGTGCCACTTAGCATCATTAAAATAGGAAGAATTAAGTTATCTTTGATGTTATTGGTATCAGTATGATATCAAGTGATGATTTTCTAAAGGAAACCCTTAGTGTGCAGAATATAAATTATGCTAACTGCTCATTATTGAAGTAAAGTTTTGTTTGTTTAGTTTTTAAAGTATTTTGGTGAAAAAATGAATAACATTTTTGGAGTCATGAATGTATTATAATGTTTTGCATTTAACAGCAATTTTAGTCTCAATTTATGACAATTCATTTTAAGAGAATTTTCATGAATGCATTTATAAATTATAATTAAGTGTGTAAAAATAAAATACAACAACAAACATGATACTAATAAAAATATTGTAACTAACACACACACACACACACTAACACACACACACACACACACACACACACTAACACACACTAACACACTAACACACACTAACACACTAACACACACTAACACACTAACACACACACACGGTGGGCCAAGATAAACAAAACCCGATATGGGAGAAGATTACTTGGTTGGGTTCGGTTTATCTTGGCCCACCCTATATATGTGCATTATGTGCATGCACACAAAATATTTTTAATTTATATTGCATTATATTTTTTATTTAGTATCATGTTTGCTATTGCATTTTTTTTATAAAAACAAATAATAGTTTTACAATAAGCAAACTCTCTTCATTATTAGCAATATATCAAAAGATAATTTTTTTTAATTGATTGCAGGAAAGGAATTTTTAATGGTATAGTTCATTCTTTTTATCCAACTGAAATAAAAATCAAAACTTAACATAATATGAATAATATTTATTAATTTTTTAATATAAAACTAAAGCATTATATAAGAAAAAATTATTAAACGACAGATTAGCGTGGGACCTGCCACAACCTTGGAGGTATGCTATAAACCAGAGTATAGGAAAGAAGTCAGCCAGCGCGTAATAAGAGAAGGTCTACTTGTTATGCGGCTAATTAATATTTTAAGCTTATAATATATTTTTATAATATTTATATAAAAAAATTTTTTTTTTGTATGTAGTAATAATCCCTGCTTTGTTTAAATCTTTGATGATGTAATCGATTTTAAAAAATTTTTATTCTAAAAGTATGTTCTTTTTCGAATGTTCTATTCTGTATCTGATGATGGCCTAATAGGTCGAAAACGTTAATAAAATGTTGTTTTGTTGAATATTTAATATAGAACTGCAATCTAGTGCTATATATTCTGAGTTATTGAAATAACCTTTAATGGCAGAACATCACTACTGAATTTCATGAAAATCTGCTAATTACTTCAAAAGTTACTAGTGAAGGTTACACAACAGACATAAAATAATTAAAGTTGTTTATATCTATCATTCTTATAAGTCTCCACTTCCTTTGGAAAAAAGCACTAGACTTTAGACTTTAGACTAAAAATAAAAATGGAAAAAAGCAAAGGAATGGCTTTTAAAACATCAATTTCTGTATATCAATTTATTAAAAGAATTGAAATTTCAATAAATACTTTATCAGAATTAGCTCCTTATAAAGAAAACTTATTTAAAATTTCAGATTAATAGTTTCTATAATAATAAATACTTGCATAAGAGAAATTATATTGTCTCATAAAAAGTTGTCTTTAATCATACAGACAAATTTATAATTTTAATTTTTGATTTACAGACAGGATTTTGATTTGTCACTATAATGGTTCATTTTGTCAAACAATTCAATAAATTTAGATATAAAAGATCAATCAGTTTGTCATTTTTAATGAACTTTTAATAATGGAGAAAAATAAAAATTAACAATATCACTTATTTTTTAGAACAATGTATGCAGCTTTAAATAAATTTTTGATCTCAATTTTGCTTCAATTATACAATTAAGGCTTTTATGGTCAGTTACTGCATATATAAATAATCAGAATTTTAAAAATTTAAGAAATTTTATATTATTTAATAAGAATAAATTTATTAAACTCTCAAAATAATTTTTATAGAATAAATCCTGATTATGTTTAATAAGACACATTTGATATATTCATTATGAATTTAACAATAAACTGATAGGTAGTCTCGTTTGTTCGTGTTCGTTCGTTGGTGTGTGTGTGTGTGTGTGTGTGTGTGTGTGTGTGTGTGTGTGTGTGCGTGTGTGTGTGTGTGTGTGTGTGTGTGTGTGTGTGTGTGTGTGTGTGCGCGCGTGTGCGTGTGCGCGCGTGTGCGTGTGCGAGAGATAATATTCGATTCAGGAAGATCTGTCAGATCATGTGCTGTCACCATAATTCAGACAAAACTCTTCATGCAAAACCACACACGTATAATAAATCAGATCAATCTTGTTCAGATGAATCTGAAAAACAAAACTGACTGTGTATGAGACTATTATTGAAATACTGAATTTTTAATTGAGTCAGTAAATTTTTTTTATGATACCAAAACACTTGCAATAATTTTGTTTCAGAGGTGAAAGAATTTTGGATTTATTTTCATTTTTTTATTAATTAGAATACTGTGGATTTTATCATTTAAGTCACAATAAAATTTTTATTATAAAATATTGTACAGGAATACCTCGATTATCGCGATTTTTGATTTATCGTGGTTTATAATTTGATACCAAAATTTGAATTATTGCGGTTACGAGATGTAGCCCACTACATATGCAACCAGAATTACATTTAGTTCGAATCGCCACTCTCCAAGTAGCACTTCGTTTTTATCCGATAGTGCCTGCTCACCATTCACCAGTAACTATCCACCTCTACTTGAAGTACATGTGGATATTTAATTCTCTTCTTATTTACCCCTACAGTGAATGGTAAAAGAAACAAGGATGATATCAAGACTACAGCTATCAAGAAGAAACATAGAGTGATCAATTTAGAAGATTAGCATGCTCAACACATTTCTTTTTTACCTTATACATAAAATTTAATTAATACATTTGAAAAATCCTTGGCAGTGATCACCCATTTTACATGCATTATTTATCCCGATTATAGCGGATTCGATTATTGTGGTATTTTTCGTGGCAACATTAACCGCGATAATTGAGGTATTCCTGTATATATAATTTTGTATTTAATACAGAATATTGTAAACTATCATCATAAGATTTATTAATTAGAAAACAAATATATATTAATAATTTAAATTTTAGAAAATAAAACAAAACAAATTTTTATTTCCATAAAGGTAACTTACTATTTAAGTAACAATAGAATAACTTGGAAGTTTAAAAAAAAAAATTGTTTCACAAATCAGTATATCACTGATAAATAATATTAAATTTTATTAATATTTGAAGGATTAATTACTTTTTATCAATTAAATATTTCATTTGTTAAATATGAACAGAAATGACTGGTTAGGTAATTAAAAAATAATTTCCATTATATAATATATTTAATGTTGTAAAATGTATGTTTTGAATTAAAATATTGCCTACCTCTTCTACCAAATGATCTGGAGGTAACTGTTGAATGGCCGCCCAATATAAAGATTGTTCACGTTGTTTCACGTGAGGTTCAAGAAAAAAGTGTGCTCTTATACCTAATGGCACTAAAATTAGATTTTCTAACCGATTATCCATGCTAATACCATTTTTATGTATCACTCTGAACCCAGGTGCAATACCACCATAATGTCTTTCCCTAATAATCAAAATAATAATGAATATAATTAAAAATATGTTTAAATATAAAAATTTTTTAATTAAAACATGTTTTTTACATATAAGAAATTAAGAATTTATCATTAATAAACTAACAATTATTCTGGAGTTATTTAATTTATTTCACCTTAAGTTTTAGATTTTTAAATCTAATAATAATCTTAATTATAATTTTATTTATATTTTCAATAATTATAACTGAAAATATTATATATTAAAAATTATTAGAAATTTTTTTATTGAAAAAACACAACTCTAAACATTGTCATACTAGATGATAAACTAAATGTGCAATTCACTTGCCAAGTTCTGTACTCATCAAAACTAGTTTGGAAACATTAACCAGCATTATATATCTCAGAATAATTCAAATGAAAACCTCAAATAAAAATTGCACTAATTAGTTTTTTCTATTAATCAAATTACAGATAAAAAAAGAAAAACATATTTACATCATTCAGCTGATTTATTTTATTTTTCAATAAATTAGAAAGTTACCTAAGCAAAAAAAAATTCTGACAGACAACATAGTAATTATTTGCAATTTATATAAACTTAAATGAGAGTTTAGTATCTCATTTGGTAAGATTAATTTTATTCTAATATATATTCTTGTAAATCAACTAACAAATTTATCTTTTATTGGTTTTTATCTTGCCAGTCATTTTTTAATCAATATTTGAAATGTGATTGAATGAGTCAAAACCATTATCAATCTATAAAGGATAAAGGTCTTTATGACTATACTGTCGTCTATAGTCATTGTCAATGAATTCATACCATTTCTTTAATTTCATTAATACATTTTTATAATCATCTTATAGGTCTTCATACATTTCTCACATCTGTGTACAAAAGCAAGTCATTACTGGATTCCCAAACAGATATATAAAAGTAATTTATTCATATCTTATTGTCATAAATCCAACATATTTTTTTTATTCATTATATCAAACACATTTACTTGCTCTCTCACATTCATTCATTTTGCTTTAGTCTTTTGTTATTTATAACTTATTCTATTACAAAAAAAGATAGAAAAATATATCTTATTGTTAACAATTTTTTAACACTACAAGAAATACATAATTATAATATAGCATTTTTAGGGACTTTTTTGGAAAGTTGTTGTATAATGTCAACTGCTCTATGATTGTTCTGCCAAAGAAAATATTTATATATATATATAATTGACGTTGTATAATGTCAACTGCTCTATGATTGTTCTGCCAAAGAAAATGTCAATTATATATATATAATTGACATTTTCTTTGGCAGAACAATCATAGAGCAGTTGACATTATACAACAACTTTCCAAAAAAAAAAGTATGGGCTTACATTAAAGCTTACACAGGTTAGTCAGAGTCATGTGAATTTTCTAGATATTAATATTGCTGCTTCAAACAGAACCTTCGGTACAACTGTTTATGTTAAACCTACTGCGGCTCCGGTTATCATAACGAAATGGTCCTTTGACCCCTGGGCATTTAAGAAAGCTGCTTTCACTTCCTATTTTAACAGATGTCTCTCACACTGTAGCAGAGCAAAATAGAATCTTTGCTATAGGCCATAAACATAAATACAGCAACAAATTTATGTGGAATCTATATCGGAAGCTGAAAGCTAATTTTTTGAAGCACTTAGCTCCCTCAAGCCAACCTGTTTCTTCCTCCACTACTATGCATGCTCTTGATACATTCTACCAACATCCTATACCGTATAGACTCCACCCTAGTAATGCCATTAAATCTACTTTTAAGTTGACAAAGAAAGCCCGTACTTTTGAGAGGGCCCCCACTATTTTCAACCTGCTTAGGCCGATCTAAAAGTGCATAGTTGCAAAATAATTTATTTTTATGTTTGGGTTACAAATAGTTCAAATCCGCTACTTTTGGAGCATAATCTCGCTACATTTTCATCTTCAGATCTGGCAACAGTAACCCACGAAACTTACATTACCGTTCGAAGCACGTGGATTCAGCCAGCATAAACTAACGTTGGTTTCACTATACAGTCATCCACTGCAATTTTTCGGTAAGATTTTAAATTGGTGAGTGGAATGTTTTTATTTTCTGTTAGATCTGGTTACCAGAAAATTTTAATGCATAATTTGTTAGATAGCTTTAAGTCTACCATCGATTCTCGGGACTTTTCCTTATTCCCCATCGACCACGTGGCGATCTGGACATTTGGCACGCCGTTTGTTTTCATTTTTTAACAGTAATTTAATATAAGTGCTGGCTTAATTATTAGAAATTAAGAAATTAGTTTTATATAATTATAAATTTTCTGGTCTTACGATCAGATGGTGATTGGATTGCTAAGCCTTGTCGAATTTCTAACACAATCCACCCTTATTTATGATAAATTTCACTTATTTCAGCGTTCTGTTCAAACTATACGGCAACTTAGCAGAAGAATCCATTGTTGCTGTATAAAGTGTTACCAGATAGTTTGAAACGAAAATTGCAAAAATTAATAAAAAAATAGCTCAAAATTTATTTAATCATAAGAAAGAGTTACCTAACTTCAAAAGTGGTGTGAATTTTAAAGTATGCCTGATATATTTTACACGGACTGGGAGGTACTTACGTATTAACGCCACCGCAGCAGAAGTTGCGCTAATGCGCCAATAAAGAGCAATCTTGTACACACAGCTGCGGTGGCGTTAATACGTAAGTACCGACTGGGATTTCTTACGATATTAATACGGAAAATTAATTGTATTTTCTGAGTTTGATTACGTCTCCTACAAAAATGGAAAAAAGCCAAACTCAAATTTGGTACTATTTCAATCTACTGTATATAATAATTTGTTTATCCTCATTAGTGTCACGTACAACTTTACACTGAAACAGCTCGAAGACTATGCAATGAAATTTTATAATTCCTTTTGATTTGAGCTTCTATGAGGTGAAATTAGAGTTTTTGACTAATAAATATATATTTTAAAAATACCAGAAAAATGGTCGCGTTCTGATAGGTCCGATTTCACACCGGACCAAATCCTGGTCCGTAATCTGATACTTACTTTGTTTTCTTTGACTTGTGATCTCTCACACGGGGTAAAATTATAGCTGTTGAAAGCTTTACTATAGTCTACTAACCCCATCTGTTAATATTTCGTGAAATTTTTTCGTTCTTTTTTTTTGTTTTTAATTATCTGCGAATTTCGGAGTGTTAAAATCTGGAAAATTAATGCGTCTTTTCTTTAATCGAGACTAAAAATCGCTGATCATGTTTTATACTATAGTCTACTAACCCCATCTGTTAATATTTCGTGAAATTTTTTCGTTCTTTTTTTTTTTGTTTTTTTGTTTTTAATTATCTGCGAATTTCGGAGTGTTGAAATCTGGAAAATTAATGCGTCTTTTCTTTAATCGAAACTAAAAATCGCTGATCATGTTTTATTTTTTTTGTAGATTTGAATTTATCTTCATTATTTTATGATAATTCTTTAACTTTTTTCTGTTTTTATATTCTGAATATAATTTTTGGATGTTTGCGTTCTTAACAGTAAAAATATTTATTTTTAAAAATTTATTCTTTATTTTTTGTAATTTGTTGGTAATTGGATCGGATTTTATTATTCCGTAATGATTTTTTCCTTTTTTTATGCACGAAAGAAGAAATTTATGTTTTTTTGCAAAGTTTGAAGAAGGACGTTCCAGTTTGAAGAAGCAAAAATCGTCACAGAATCGTGTTTTTTAATGCGTTTATTTGATAATCGCGACTAAAATTCGTAAAGTATACATTAATTTTTAGTATATTTAAATATTCTATCATCATTTTATGTTAGTCCGTTGAAATTTTATTTTCTATTTTTAGATTTTAAATATAATTTTTGGATGTTCGCGTTCTTAACAGTAAAAATATTTATTTTTAAAAATTTATTCTTTATTTTTTGTAATTTGTTGGTAATTGGATCAAAGTTTATAATTCCTTAATGATTTTTTTTGTTTTTCTTTGTTTTCTTGGAGAAACTTTATGCTTCAAAAGTAAAGTTATATTATCATTTTAAAACAAGAAGATAATTTCTGAAGTGATCATCCCTATTTTACAAAATGAGACAAACCCTTGTCTGTCAAGTTGATGACCTTGGAAATAGTACAGCTTCTCACTAATTTTATTACCACCTTCAACTACATATTAGTTTTTCATATTATAAATAATCTTAAAATTATTGATATTTGAAAAAAAAAACAAAAATAAATAAAATGATAAACTTATGCAAAAGAAGCTGACCGAATAATGAATTGTTTATTTCCCGCCAATAATCTAAGGCTGCAGCTTCAGAGTCGATCGTCAAGTGTGTACAATAAACTATGATGTTTTTCCACTGCTTAATGTGCTGTTATTTTAAACTTAGTGGAAGAAGCTTGTTGATGATGATGATTATAGATTAGTATTGAGTTTGCTATAGTGGGAATTGATACCAATGCTCTGTTCATGGCATGCAATGTTAAATTACAATTCAAGAGCATTGTTTTTTAGTTCTTCATATCACCAGAAAAAACACTACCATTGCAATTTTTCAACATGAAAATTGATGTCATGTTTGCATCATGGAAGATTTTTAAAATAATACACTCATAAATTTTTGGATTTGGAAAAGAAGGATTTTAAAGAAATTGCTGATAAAGCTATTAAATCTTTAATGTCATTTTGCACCAGCTATTTATGTGAAAAGATATTTTCAACAATGTTATATTTAAAAAACAAATATAGAAAAAAATTAATATTTGAGCCAAATTTACACTTAAAACTAAATAACAGAGTCTGATATTAAAAATTGAGTTTTGCAAAACAAGCACAAGGTTCTCATTAATTTTAATTAAGTTTATAATATTTTGATTGCTTTTCTATATAGTTTTTTATGTAATAATCTTGGAAATGCTAGTAAAATTAATAGATATTTTGTTTCTAAATAAATTAAATATTTAACTATTATTATGGAAATTATGTTTTGATTACCAAAGAACTAAAATATTTTTTATTTGCCTAACTATTATTTATTTTGATGCTGAAATTTGTTTATAAATGGTAGTGGTACGGAGAAATTTTGATATTCTTCGGGTGGTACGCAGAACCCAAAAAGTTGAGAACCGTGGTTATAGCATATACCATTAAATTTCATTTTTTAGAAACTATTTTATTTTAATCAAATATTTACTTATATAAAGAATTAAATATTGAATTATTTACAAAAACCAATACAATGCAATATTAAATATTCACAATTCATGATAGTTAACTACAAAAGATTTTTTACCTATTTTAGTTAATTATGATGATTGATTATAAACAAGTATTCAAAATAATACAATTAAGCATATAAAAATCAACTGATTTTCTGCATGAGGTTTTAATGTGTGCACAATTTTAAAATACAATAAAATTCTCAATATTCTTCTCTTAAGAATGAATAGAAATTGAAAATCATTATAAATAAAAAGCAATTGTAAACTATCTATTCAGAAAATTCCAGAAGATTTCAAAAGTTAATCTGATTAACATCTTTGACCCTTCAGGATAACTGAAGTCTTTTAATAAACCAAGAAAAAAGTCAAAAACATTAGTTTTAGTTTCTGCAATCTTGAGCTTTTTGAATAATTAATTCACAGTTGTACAAAAGCAAAATACAAAGAAATTAAAAGAAATAAATTACCAGATGTTTGGAATTATGAATCCACAGATCAATAATTTCAATATTCAGCAATTTCATAAATTATAAATGAATAGAAATCAAAAAATAGTTCATATAATTTTTGTTTTTCATAAAAATTATAAACATTGTTATATATATATTTTTTTAAATGTATACAGCAGCTTTAAATTTTTTTATTAACTAAAAAGTTTAAAAAATTTCCATGGCTATTATAAATATACTTTGTTAAATTTATAAAAAAATGTAATTATTCATTTTTCTGTATTTTCTGTTTCATATAGCCCCAATATTTCAAAAAAATATTTAAACTTATTAGTAAGTTGCTAATAAAATAAATGCCTATAAGCATTAAAGATAATGCTTATAAAAAATATATTAAATACTAATATAATAAAATAAAAATACTAATATGTTAACTGTTTAAGAAGATAACTAAATAAATCAGGCAATAAAAATTTATTCTTTAATTATTAATTGATTTATAGTTCTTTAAAATTGCAAAAATACTGGCCATCATGAATTTTAACAATATATTCATAATTATTTCATAATAAATTAAATCATAAATTTGAATCAATTATTATTTTTTAATTTGAAATATTTCTGATTTTTTTTCCAATCAAATAATAAATATTTAAAGGCAGATATTAAGCAGTTCATTATCTAACATTTCAATAAATTATTCTTTTATCATATTTTCATGTATAATAGTCCATATAAGTTTTATAGAATATTTATAATAAATTGTTTATTATAAAAGTCTGTACACATGAAATTTCAAGTACTGTATTGCACATTTACAGTTTTCATATATTGAACGATCATTACATAATATACACATAGGGCTATAAAATTCTATTTTATAATAAATCTGATTTCATAGAATTTCATAATTACAAGTCTACAACATTTTATCAGTTTCGTAGATATATAGTTTTGTTTTCAATATTTCAAAATTTCATTAAAAGAAATTTATTTAATTTGTATAAAATAAATTTTGAATTTTTTAAGCATTCCTAAATTCCATTTAAGTTATTTAACTCTGTCTTGGATCAAAGTACTTCCCTTACGAAGATGGTAAGCAATTTTAACAATTTAAAATTTTTAGTATTCCATTTTTAGCTATGAATAATGCATGTTTTGCTTATTTATTATATTATACTTCTATTAATTGCTACATTTATCTAATATAGCATTCGGGGAGATCATGCAAATCTTTACTATAGGTTTCTGTGATATACTCCTATATCTTTTTTATAAAATTTACAAAATTATTAAGACTTACGATTAAGTATCCACTCTGGATATTCCTCTGAAGTGATTTAGAAGGTAATCCTCATTACATTGTTCATTAAACACGATCTAATCACGTTTACAAATCTCAATTCCTCCTTCTTCCGACTAGTACCCACAGCAATACGACGGTGACGTCACTGGCATGCGCCATGTGCTATCATAGGCGCGTGCGTATAATACCAGACTTTCAGATAATGATTGGATCAAGCACTACAAGAAAAATTACCTGTTAATAATTTAATTACAACTTACATGATAAATACATTTATTTTTTCTATGTATATTTATTATGAAATTCTTTTTTTTATATATTAAAACAATTAAACTCGTAGTATATTATTTTTATCATGCTTAGTGAACTTGGTATTTTAAAAATTTGCAGCCAACTGAACAATGATTTTAGATGTAAGCCATTCTTAAGTCTAATCAATGAAAAGAAAAACTTATTCGCTACACATTATCTAATATTACTATAAAATTTGAAATAAAAATACAGAATTAATTTTTTTTCTTTTATCAAATAAAATTTTAACAAATAATAATTTCAATTAAATTTGAAAAAATAATAGTGATAAAATTTAAAAATTATGATTACGAAAACATATTCATAATTTATAACAATATTATAGCATACAAATCAGCTTGCCACTTTAAGAAACTACAAAATATAAATAACATAGTCCAGCGATTTTCAATTTTTTTCAACCAACGGCACCTAAACAAATCTTTAAAATTGTCAAGATTCAATATCAGTTTTTTTAAGGAAAGATTTTGTCATTACAAATTCGAGTATTGAAATTGTTTAAATGATCAATAATTAAAATTATAATCATTATGTTATTTTTAAAAACAATGTTTTTCATAAATTTTTAAATTTTACTATAATAACTTTGTAAATTAACTTAGCAAAAAAGCAACGATGTTTGTGACGTCACGATGTTTATCGCGCAAGAAAATAAAATTGAATAATCCTTTTATAACTGGTACAGTCAGTGGATACTTTCAAATAACTTTAGGGAAATTCAGCGGCGGTGAGTGAAGTAATTGATAGTCAGTCAATCATTTTACAACGTTTCCGTCATCCATTTGCTTTAGTTGACAACTCATTTCTGTATACCAAATATCAAAATACACCTCCTTAAATTTTTTAAGAGCTGTCTCAGTCGGTCAAGGAAACAATCTATAGTCATGTGTTAAAATTAGGCAGTTCTGTTAGTGAAAACATTCGCTATGGACATAATACGCCAACGATCATTTCTCGAATAACAAATAAGCAGTAGATTGATCATAGGTTAGACCGTTAGACTAAAGCCTGGTACTCACATGCGGAAAACGTCGACCAAAACGACAACACAAATTGTCTTTCCGCTTCTGTTTTAAAGCCTGTATCCACATGCGAAAAAGTTCGTCGACGGAATTCTACTGTCCGCCCTCTATCGACAGTATGCCGAAATAAAAATATAAACACGGATCATGGCGCCGGTAAGTGTTGCAGCTTTATATCACTTCAATATAAACACGGATCATGGCGCCGGAAAGTGTTGCAGCTTTATATCACTTGAATTTTCCAAGTTTACTGATTATGATAATGAAAAAATGTATATCAAAGAAACGACGGTTCTGGATTCGGGATATATTTTTCGAAAGCGTTCTCAATTTGGTTTTTCCAAATAGCTTAGTTCCAGAATTATTAAACAGTTAAAACATTAATTAGTAAAATAGGTTTATCATAATTAATTAATATTAATATCTGATATATTTCATATTTGAGAAATTGCAGGAAAGTAATCAAATTGTAAAATTTTTGAGCCAGTATATTTGGATTTATTTGAATAAGTTCCCTTGATGCTTATATAGTAAAGTCTAAGTTTCTCCCTAATAATTCTTGAACTATTTTGATTAATTTTTATAAAATTTAACAGAGTTCTTCTGGCATTTAAATAATATTAATTAATTAGATTCATCCATTTAAAAATGGCAAACATGTAATATTCTAGAATATCTATAATAAAGATGAGAAAATAAAGAATGATGAAAATATTCAATAAATTAAGATATTTATAGTTTAATTATCGTTCTATCATTAAAACCATGCTTTCCTGCTATCCTTCTAATATTTTCTAATTCTTTTAGCAGCTCTTCCGTTAGTGCTCTCATCAAAAAGGACCTCAAGGCAGCTTTCTTATGGCACAATTTCTCATTGGAGCATTCTGGGATGATGACAGGGTACTAGTCAGCAAGAAATCTAGAAGATAGGCTTTTAGAACATAAGTGAGACATTAAGAAAGGGAACCTTACTTCTGCTTTAGTCAAAAGGGTATATGAGAGTAATTTAAAAGTAGACTGGGAGAATACTAAAGTAATTAAACAAATTTTTGATGTGAAAGAGTTAAGGGTTGCGGAAGAATTGCAAATTTTTAAAGGCAGCAGGCAAGGCAAAGTTATAAGTGATAAACAAATGGACACTGTCTCTAATGCCTGGAAGCATGCTTTAAGGGGTCTCACATTTAATAACGATGTTAACTAATAGAATTTAAATTCGTGATGAGTTTTAATGTTTGGTTAAATACTGTTATATTTAATTGTTTACATATTTAGGCTTAATTTTTACATGGGCAAGGTTCCTAACTGTATTTTTAAAATATTTTAATATCTGTTTAAAGTATTTATTTAAATTATTTATAGAAAATATTTAAAAAATCTGTTTAAATCCAGATGACTATTTAATTTAAAAGTATGTTCTTTGTTCTAGAATAGAACATTTATGTTTAATCGTAATTTGTTATTCTTTATCATACTGTATGAGCTGAAAATGGCATTAATTTGCCAAAAACGTTACTTGTAAATAAAGTGTTTTATGTGTTTTAGGACTGCTTATTAGTGCTGTATAATCTTTGATAATTATACTCCGAAAAAGGTAGTATAGAAGTAGTTCATATTTAAGGTTTAACTGCATAGTTCCTACAATTTTAAGAATAGAATATACTTAGCTTATTATTTATATAATTTAATGTTTAAATTAATTGCATTGAAAATGAATTTGATGACATATATTTTACTCCATCAACTTTAATCATTTTAAAATAAATAATTGCATTGAAAATGAATTTGATGACATATATTTTACTCCATCAACTTTAATCATTTCAAAATAATTATACGTTTGGAAAGTAGGTAATTAGTTCTTTCTGAAACTGCTTGTTTTATAATCAAGAAACAGATACAAAAATTATAAATGCTAGGAATTTTCAGAAAGTTTATTTTATCTGTTTTGGTCTTTTCAGGTTAAGACCAAAAAACAGAAAATACCCATAAAATTGAAATGCTTTGAAGTTATATATTAATATTCTAGAATATTTGTTAATATTTATAACAATGAGAGAATAGTACTATGATATTTATTCATGTAATTGAAGGGTTTGGTGCAAAAACCAGTTAAGTCCACTTTTGGTTGAAAATGAGTTATTGTATGAATCATATATAAAAACACAGTGATAACTTATGATTCAATTTTGGTTTATATTTTGTTGTCATGTTATTTACATCCTCTTTTACAAGTCGTATGTCAAATTTTATATATTTGATGCAAAAACCAGGTAAGTCCAAATACATTTTCATATTATCGAAATGTGCTTTTTGTGACTTAACTGGTTCTTGCACCAAACCCTTCAATTATTCTTTTTTTGTCCTATTTTTTGCTAAATTTAAAGAGGAAAAATTATGCAAATTTTATTATGAATTTGTGATAAAATCTATTATATTAGCCTGATTATTTCTTTATTCAAAATTTGCATAAAGAAATAACCTATTAGTAGTACTTAACTTTGTTTTTATTTTTGAGTAGTTATATTACTAGGTTTAATAATAATAGCAATAATATTTTTTAGTAATTATATTATTAGATTAGGTGTTACAACTTAAGTTTTTATTTTCTGAATTGTTCATATTTTTCTAGTAAATCAATTTTTATTGCAGTCTTCATATATTAATTTTGATTACCAAGACTATTTTATTTAAATTCTTTTTAATTAATGATTTTTTAATTATAATAATAATAGATTACAACATTAATTTACAATATTTTATTTCTCGTATATAAAGTGATTTAATTAAATATTTAATGTTAAGGAAATAAATTTATCGCTTTTCTAATTAAAATTTAAAATTTTTTAATAGGTGTTTGAAGATAAAATAGATTTTAGTCGTATGACATTAAGGACTTCAGAGTTATCTAAAGTTGGTGGTGCATTGACACGATGTTCTATTCTCATCAAGAAATCAAAATATATTAAAAAATTGTAAAATTGATATGTTAAAAATGTTTTAATGATGACTGTAAACATAAAAATTACTAATCATAATATGTGGCTTCCACTGTTTCATAAGCACTGCCTTTATCAAATTCCGCCTAAAGCTATCAATTAAAACTGATCCATAAAAGTAATTTGTTACAGGAATGAGATATTGGGTGCAATGAAATTTTCATTTGCTCTGCTTTTTTAAGATATATATTTTGTTATGAATTTTTTTTTATTTTTTAATAGGACAAATTCTGTGACAGTTTGAATATTCAAATTGTAATCATCATAATCACAATTTAAATTTTAAATCTTCATTATTAAAATAATAATATTATATAAAATATTTAATATGGAAAAATTATTTCAATATTTATCAAAATTAAATTAATGCTTTATTATTTACAACACAATGTCATTATTTATTTAATGTGTTAATAACGAAATAATATATTTTAAAAAAATAATTTTTTCATTAAAATAAGCTCATCTTGAAAATATCTTCAATCAGTTAATGCTGTTGTGGCAGTAAAACGATTGAGACTTTATCCTACTACCTTATCGACAGCTAGATGCTTACTGTCGACAGTAAACACATCATGTAAACAGTTATTTCCCAGATAGCCGGAAACAAATATTGAAACAAATAGAAACTAATTGTCTTGTAGGTCAAAAGGTTCCTTTGTTGATTTTATGTCACCAAAATATTTCACCAGAAAGATAAATACTGGCATTGGATGATTTACCATTATGCCTTAGTCCATTTTCTATTTTTGCTGTGTAAGATGTTGGGTTCACATTTCCTGTCATTTTGAACTGCAGGATCAGATTTTCAGTTGTATCAGGATTTGTTACGTCAGCAGATTTCCGAAAACATTCTTTTCTTTTTTATTTTCTTTCAGCTTTATAATGATTCTATCTTGTATTATTAATATATATATGTGATACAACTGAATTAAATTATACTCCGTATAACTTTATTAACATCTTCACGAAGGTTAATATTGCAGATTAGTGCTTCCACGTTAACAAAAATAACTTAATGTAATTTGCTTTAATTAAAATTTATTTATTTATAATACAGTATTTTCGAAAACAAATTTTGTTGAAAGGCTGATAATTTAATTTAAGAAAATATATTTGTGCTATGGAACATTACTTATATTTATAGATTAATCTGTAATTTTCTTAAGCAAAAGAAAAATAATTAAATCTATTAATTTTTCTTTATAATTTTGAATGTAATATATAGTTTTCTGTATCAGATAAATATAGTATAATTACACTTTATACATGTAAGCATAAGTAACTTTCTTAATATTTTAGTCAACTTTTTTTCTCAATAAAAGTTCTTCATTTAGTAAATAGAGAAGTGAATCAACGTAACGCTGCGAAGTAGTAGACTCTTAGAGCACATTACTCGTCACCTCACTTTAACTGATGGACTGGTAAGTCCATTGACACAACGAAACCAAGCAAGTTGTTGATGGAATTATGCTTTCGTATATAACACCAAGTCAAGCATCGATCAGTTTTCTGATCTATAATAGGAGGCTTTTAGGGAAAGGGTATCCCTTCGCGGTAACTGGAGTCGATAAAGGTGGTTTCTCTTTTCTCCCGAGAGCTAGAGTTTGTTCTCCTTAATGGACGAGGATAAACAATAAGGGATTACTATATAGGTCTAATAACGAATGTTATATTATCCGTTCCTAATTATGGTTTATGTTTATCTATTGTTAGATCTATTAAGTTAATGGCGAGGCATTAGTTTGCATTAGAGCCAAATGGACCAGGTGTGGATATCTTAACACACATTTCATATCTGTACTAATTTTGTTTATATTTTCCTTGCTATGGTGTTAACGATTTAAGTTCTTTTATGTATTTATTTCATTTGTTTCTTTCCCAAAGCAATTATTCAATAATCCTCTAGAATTTTTGCTAAAAGTTGGCTTGTAATTTCTTTTTTTCTCGAATTTGATCTCGAGATAGTATAAAGAAACTCGTATCACTTTATTTCTATTATTATAATACAGCTTGAACAGATAAGAACAAATTTTATAAGGATCACAATTTAAAACCTTATTCATATATTCAGTTAGTTCCTAAATTAATGGATAAAACTGTTATAAAAATTACAGAAATTCCGAATTTCATTTTACATTTGTCAATTTTAAAACATCTCGCAGTTATAAATGCATTAAGCTGCCTTTTAACTTCATTCGAAAGGTTTATACTCTAAGGAATATGGATAATCTGCACAGTTTAATTACAACTGAATAACTGATGTTCTATTGAATGTACTGAATGATATTTCAATTTTATTTAACTTACTTTTTTTAACCGAATTAGTCTATCTTTTATCTCGTTAGCATGCTAAATTTAAAAGATTACGTTGTTGCGAGTGTGTTTTACTTTTATCATTATATAATTAAAGTTACCTTTTAGGATCTCATGCAAACAAATAAATGATTCAACAAAATCTATAAATAGCAATTTTTTTTATTTTAAATTAATATAACTGACATCAGATCCCATTGCTAAAACTGAAATTCTTGTTTGACTTTTAAAAATCTCCAAATGGAAACACGCAAATTGAAACACATTTAAACTTATATTTAAATTTGTTTATAAATCAAATAATGATAAATTTTATTTCAAACTAGTAAATATGCCAGTCAAAAATAACGGGTAAATTAAAAGAAAGAAAAAAACAATCACACTCTTATTGATGGAGCTCTTATTCTGTTGAAATTGAGAATGTAACAGTCTACACATATTCAAATATACTGTACTATTAAGAGAAATATGTTATTAAATCTTGCATTATAATAATTAAAAATATTAGACATCAAATTTATAAAGTTAATTTATTAAAATGACATTATCACAAGTACAAAATTTTAAAAATTAATCCAAAATTTTAAGGTATATAATATTTTTATAAGCGGTATTCAATTTACGTAAGCATATTTTTGATCAGTTTAATCTATCTCCCTTCCACGTAAGCCATCCTAAACAATTTTTTGACGCCTTCTTAAATCACGTAAAATTTTATTTTTTACTCCCTTCTTTGCAATTTAAAAATATGGAAGTATATAATATTTTATAAATTTGTAATTGTTAACATTCAGGGTTTTTAATATTAAAAATCAACAATAAATACAAACAAAATAGAAAAATGTATGTATTGCACGGTACGTGCAAATGTTCTGCACTACATTTTTACTGCTCATATTATTTTCTTTCCTGTTATTTAAAAATGAAATCACGAAAAGAAAATTAACTATTTATAACAAAAAGTACTGTAACGGTTGAACTGATAAGCTGCTAGGATAACAGTTTACTCTGAATTTCAGTATAAAATCTATTTATGAAAGCCAATATTTATTGAAAAATGAAATAATGTTTAGAGAACATTCAAATACAATATTAAAGACAATAATTAATAATTACAATATTATACAATATTAAATCGTAAACATTTTAAGAGGGAGCAGTAAAGGAAATGTTATGCTTCTTACATAGGAATGGGGGAGCTGCCCCAACGCTTCCATAAGATATAAAAAATTTTCAGTTTTAAAATGCTGTATAATTTGCGCAATATTTGTACAAAATGTAACCACTACATTACAAATTTCTTGTGTTTTACATTTTTCTTTTATATTTATTGTTGCCCTTTAACATTAAAATCCTAAACCAACGTTCCCCGACTTTTTCTATGATGGAACACTTCACAAATCCTGAAATTTTTACGGAACACCTTGGTTATTTTATAATATAGATAAATATTAATAAGAAATAAATTATGCAAATAAACATAAGAGTTAAGAAAACAAAACAACCATTTATTATCAAATTGTAATTATAATAAAATAATTAAAGCCAAATGGACCAGGTATGGATATCTTAACACACATTTCATATCTCTACTAATTTTGTTTAAAATATACTTTCTTTGCTATGTGTTAACGATTTAAGTTCTTTTATGTATTTATTTCATTTGTTTCTTTCCCAAAGCAATTATTCAATAATCTTCTAGAATTTTTGCTAAAAATTGGCTTGTCATTTTTTTTTTCTCGAATTTCATCTCGAAATAGTATAAAGAACTCGTATCACTTTATTTTTGTTGTTATAATACAGCTTGAACAGATGAGAACTAATTTTATAAAACATATGGAAATAGTAAAATAAACTAGCGACTCCAGTTTCAACTTGGCACAGCATTTAAAATCATGTCAGGCTTATATTAATTTTTATAAGTTTTTTACAGAATACTTATTGACCTTCCGCGGAACATAGTTTGTGAAACGCTGTCCTAAACAATTATAAATTTGTAAAATGTTCTATACTTCTTTATTTATAGAGAAAGAAGGTAGAGAAATAAAATCTGACATAATTTCAGCGGATGTCAATAAATTGTTTACATGACGAGTTCTAAAATGACTAAAATTATGC
The DNA here is from genome assembly GCA_000484575.1 of Olivierus martensii. Classification (NCBI taxonomy): domain Eukaryota; kingdom Metazoa; phylum Arthropoda; class Arachnida; order Scorpiones; family Buthidae; genus Olivierus; species Olivierus martensii. Next base: position 60,813 of record AYEL01079808.1, on the reverse strand, counting down.
TTACATAATAGTTGAATATCCCTTATATAAATTTAGCATATTTTAGATTAATTTCTAAACATTATGATTTTTAAATTATATTTATTTATTCCGGCAATTCTAATAAATTATTACAAATTTGATGTAAGTCTAATTTCTTCAATTATTATAATGAAAGATTTGATATCATATTTCACTTAATAGTACTGTATACTGTATTTGAATATGTGTAGATTGTTTTATTCTTAATTTATTCATATTAAAAGTTATATAATTCAAGAGAATACTCAATAAGAATTTAATTTTTTTTTTATATTTTACTCGTCATTTTTGATGAGTATATTTACTAGTTTGCAAATAGTTCTTGCGCACGAAGAAATATTCAAAAATTATTTATAGAGAACTAACAAACATGCCGATGATGTTTCTGTTTAATTTTGGTTAATAAACGTCACGGATACGAATTATAGCGGTTGTTTAAATGCAATCAATACGTGATTTCGATTTTGAAATACAGTACTTCATTAGATTCATTAAACTAACTTTTATCACTAAGTCTATTATATTTGAATAGGAAGATCTTAATTCAATTATAATATAGATGCTAGACTGGATGTAATACAATACAATATAGGGCATGTCTCTAGCAGTAAATACATGGATGGTATCAACCAAATTACTTCGAAATTTACAATTAATTCAATTTAAAAAATTAAACAAATATTCAAGTCAAAATTGAAAAAAATTTACTGGCTAGGCTAATCTGTATTTATATGTATTTTTTAATGACATACTACTACGTGGAGTCACTAAGCCAATCAAAGTTTAACTTAAAAAATCATATTGAATGAGGTAATATAAGATATAATAGCAAATTAAGGTCAAACTATATGTTAAAAATAAAACTATAACAAACTTTGAATATAAAAATCTGAATTTCAATAGAATTTCAGCACTGTATTCGATACCCGCCATTAATTTCAAAAACAGTAAACATGTGGCTATTATAATCCAATGATAGTGCTTAATTATCAAATGACGCGTTATTGCAAACCTATAATATCGCCCAGCTAGCAATCACGCTAGCAATCATTGCTCATTGTAACCTAATGAGATTGCTTAAATAGCGTTACTCTTCCAATTTTATTCTTTTGCATATATAAATTATGTTAAATATATTATATAATAAAAATATCTGCGAAATATAATAAATTGTTGTGTAAAAACATGCGAGATTTAGTACCTTAATTTTCTATCAATCTCACATGCAAATTTCGTCATCAATAAACATTAACCTTTTGCGATTTACAGTCAAAACTGGTTCGACATAAGATTTAATTGGTCCTATTCAATTCGTGTTAATGACGCCACATTATCATCTGTTTACAGATATGTAGTATCAGAAAATTATCTTTTCACCAAATTAAAATAATAAATTTAGTTTGAAACATTGTACCATATGTATCGTATTTAGCAGAATAAAATAGTCTTGGGAATATAAACACTTACAATTTTGTGTTACATTAATTTTTAATTAGCATTAATTATAAATTTGGTTTTAGTATGGTAAACAGAACCTTAAGTACGATAAATAAAATATAAGATATTCCACTGATATCTGCTTCTAATAGATTGTTGTTACCTTACTCACGAATATAATCACTGTTGATCATTTTCGAGTTAATTAAAAAAATTTCCTTTCATTATTATTCTATTAGAAAAAAGAATAAATTACCGGTACTAAAATATTTCTTCTATATAAATAACAACTATATAACCAAAATTCACAATTATATAATGGTCAAAACTATAATTATCAGACAGAATATAGGTGAAAAGATCAATTCGATGAAGTCGTTCTTGTTTCATTTAAATAAATATTATTAAAAGTTGTGACAAAAAGCTTGTGATCTCTTGAATATGACATTACAGTGGTGCCTCGCAATTCGACGTTCCGCAATTCGTCAGTTGGATTTCGTGGGATGGCGCATGGACGTGCATGGAATTGTGTGATGTCATTTGTTATGTCAGTTCTTGTTGTGCTGCTTTGGTGTTTGCCATCTTGTTGGTTTTAATTTTCAATTCTGCATTTTTTAAAAAATAAAAAAAATTTATTCATCTGTACTTATTTTTATTTTCTTGAGTGAAATTTAGGGATAGGTTCAAAGAGAAATGAACAGAGGAATAATTCAGGAAAGAAGAAAATTTGATTGAGCATAGATAATGTGCAGAAAGGTAGAACAATTACAAATGTAGCTCAAAAGTATGGTGTTCCTAGGATAATTTGGCAATGTTTTACAACAGAGAGAAATTATGGGTGTTAGGATGTCTGCTGGAGCAATGAAAATTTCTGACAAGAATAGATCTTTAATCAATGAAAAGATGGAAAAGCTGCTTCTCACCTGAATTAGATAAAGATAGATGAAGAGAGATCCAATAACTCAGACAATGATCTATGAGAAGGCTAGGTTAATTTTCAAAGAATTGCAGAAAAACTCCAGGATGTACCTCCATCAAACTGAGGAATGTAAAGCAAGTCGAACCTGGTTTCACAGATTCAAAGGTAGAACAGGATAGAGAAGACTTTATTCCAACATTCAAGGACTACTACATTGAGTGTATTATGTATAAAATAGTAGGTCCTACGTTTTTGTAATTTAGTGTGTTATGCAATAATAAAATATATATAGTAAAGTAAATAATATATTGTATCTCTCTCACCCACTAATTTGGGGAGTGGGATGGGGTCCGACAAAGAATTAATCTATTTTTCATAGTCTTATATGGGAAATATTGTCCCGCAATTCGACATTAGTTCGGCGACGGATTAGTGTCGAATTGCGAGGCACCATGTACTAGGTTATGTGTAGTAATAAATATTGTACGCATTGTATGAGAAATATCGATAGATATGAGAATGCGTAAGATTAATGAGATTTATAAAAGCTTTATTAACTTCAATAAAAGATAATTATTTTTAAGATTAAACTAGAAGATTGCACTATCATTAGGTGTTTTTTACTAAAGATTTAGCGTATTCTTCATTGATTAAAATTAATATCTAATTCATTGGATAAAGAGAATATTAAAGAGAATAAGATGTTTATCAAAAATATTCAAACTTGAAACAATCTAAGAGCATACTAATTAAGTATATAAGATAAGCTACTAATCAAATTATAAGTTGTATATAAATTGTAATTGCAGTTCTACAATTAAAATTAATGATCATTTCATGCATTTACATTTATATATTTTATTATTTTGCGTTGTCTAAAATTAAAATAGAGTAAAAATTTTAATTATTAATCATATCAACCATTAAAAAAATTTATTTTCATAATTATCATTAAAGCGAAAGAAATTAGTTTTTTTTTTACTGCAATAAAACTCATTATTTATGTAAGCGACAATTAATATTCTATAAAATAAAAATTCCAAAAAATAAAAGAAATAAGGCTCAGAACTAAAATTTATTTAAAAAAATATATCATTAATTTTAATAGAATTCTAAAGAAATTTATAAATTAAAAAAAAACAATAATAAATTTATAAGTTTCTAAAATGTAATAAAATTTTATTTACTATTATTTAGGCTACATTCTTAAATATGGTGTACGAATTTTTATAGAGAAACTAATATTGTTATAGAAATTCATTCTGTGAAAACTAAAGTAACAATAAAAATAATTCCTATTATTTTTAAATTTATTTATTTGTAAATTATTTTATTCCATTATTTAAAAATAATTATTGATTTAACAAAAAATAGCCACGATTAATCTATAATTTTTATTAGATTACAGCAAGTTTCGCTTTAGATCTCTGAATGTTTTCTATATAAGAGTATTAATGCTAAAAGTATTATCATTCGATCAGCTACTGTAATATGATTGTTGTTATTTATAGTAACTTTTGGAATATTATTCTTTGTGTACATGCCTATATGACATTTATCAGATTGTTCTTTATAGTATCATCTATTGGGATTGCCATCATTTATTAAGATTACAATTTCTCATATAGTACTAGTCTAGATTCCTTTTCTGTTGCCAGACCTAAGATTATGTAACAATGTTAGTAATATTTACTATCCTTTCATTATTCTATTGTTACATCTGAGCATCCGTTTCAAGAATGACGTTTATTAGAATTAAAGATAGATTAATATCGATAAAACGTTAACCGATACTCATCAATCTATATAGTTTTATACGTTTGTGACATTAAAAGATGAAGCGGCAGATTTAATCGTTTTTTTTATGAATTACAAAGAAAGTTTCACAATAAAAAATCCTTTTAAATCTTTCTATTAACCAGAATTTTATTTTAAAGACATTATTCTAGGTTATAATCCACATTAAAAGAGGCAATCGGATATTTGAGAAACACTTAATATGTAGCAAAGCTCTTGTAGCCGTGCTGAGTTGACAAGAAAATAATCCGCCATTATAACTCTCTTAAAAATCAGGATCACTCATTGATGGTTACATCAGAAATCTTTTGTAGTGAGATAATCATCTGGAATTTTATGGATGATATCATCAAAACGGAGATTATTAAATTAAAATTATTTTAGAAGTGTTGCGAAAAGCTTTAGACATTGGAAATCAATTACATTACTAAAGTCAAAGATATTTTGTTTCGGATAATCAATGAAGTCACCATTATTCTTCTTGCTGTTCTAATTCTAGAAAACTAACAAAAGACACATTTTGGAGTGTCAATACACACGGTAGGTAGTCTGGAATTCTAGATATTTTCCGAAGTGAAAAGTAATTTTGTAATTTCTTCAAGAGTGAAAAGTTTTAAATTAAAATAATTGAACTGTAAACTATAACAGGAAAAATTGATTTTTCGACCATTTTAAATATTATTATGTATTTACGCAAAAACAACTTCAATTAATTTGCATATGAATGCGAAACATTTGCAGTAAATTAAGCTATTAATATTAAATGCTACAAATTATAACAAAATATTATTAAAATGCTTAATATTTCTCAACTTTATTAATTTATTTTATAATGAGTGAAATTGAAATTTTCAATTTAATCTGAAACTTTGATCTCTATAAGACAAAATATAAATACTAAGTTAAATTATCGATAAAAATTGTAATGTTAAATGTATGTAATGACATCCCGATCGAAAAAAAAAATTAATTTTCGATCGTATTTTATTTTAAAAATGCCAGTTGGAGAGGATAAATTGATTTACTTTTTATGGAAAATATGAAAAGTATGATAAAATTTTAGGCACTAGTTTTTTAAACAGTACTTTTTAATTTTAGAAACACGTATAATTTGCGAAGGAGAGTTCTATTTTTAAGAATCTCAGCTTGACAAACATTCTTATAAAAGAAATTCTTCGGAAATTTTCTGAAATCTTAGACAAGACTTTGCTTTCTTTGCAAGACGTTGCGAAAGATGTAAGAATGACACAATAGAAACAGCTGCGGGAAAGACTCTTTCATTCCATTCATGCGGGTAGTAGTCGGCTGTTCTTCTTTCCATGCTACCAACTTATTATTCTTATAGTGATCAGAAGTTCCTTATATGCTTACTACAAGAACACTATTCGACTAAGAAGAAATTCAACTTGTCCAAAACTAACTAAATGAAACGTTTTGTCATCTCCCTTAATTATTTTTTCTTCTATTTTTTACTATTGGAAAGCGATATTTACAATTTTTCTTATAAACTTCCCTGAATCTTTTTAAGTTTAGATATCTTTCTTATCAATTAATTTAATTAGATGAAACCGTGAAGCTTAATTTAATTAATATCGAAGAAAATAAAAGTAAGAAGTTATATAACTTAAGTGTCTTTTTGTAGTATGTCAAATTATTATCTCTTTTATGAATCAATATCTCTCTTAATCTAAAAGAAAATATCATAATCAATATTCTAAATTTGTTTCATAGCTTAGTATGTTATAAAACAAATTCATCTTTGATTGATTGTTTTAAGGAATACCTTTGATAACTAAAGAACTCTTAGAACATAATGTTCAATTATTTTTGAAATTGTTTATAAGTATAAACAATATTGATGTTTTTTAAGCATAGAAAAAAGATTTTATAGGCTTTCTTAAGTTTCTTAAACCGAGATTTTCTCCTGTATATGCCGCAATATTTTTCAAAATATTTTTTTTATAAATAGGTTACTCAAAAGAAATTTCTCTTGTTTTAAAATATGAGATTCATATAAGTTTATTCACTATTAAATAAATCTGTTTAAAACTTTTAGTGTACTTTTATATATCTTTAGAAAGTTATGCTTCGTTTACAAATTAATAAAAGTCAAATAAATTCTATAACAATTATATATAATATTTTGTTTCGCAAATTATAAAAATGTGTAGTAAAACATTTATTTTATCTCGATAAAGATAAAAAAATAATTTATATAACTAGAATATTTTCCATCTTAGAAGAATAAATTTAAAAGTTTCAATTAAATTTATGAACAAATTAAATTAGATATATTTGTCTTATAAAAACCACCAATTTCTCTAGTTTAATTAAGAAACGCAACTTTAAATTATTACTTCTAGTGTAAACATCGATTCGCATAATAATTAATTAATTTTTTTACTTATGAAAGATGCCTATTTAAATTTTAATAAATTTCGATTTGATAAATTTTATAAATTTATTTAAAAATTACAATATTATATTCATTAGAGTATTAATTTGTTTGTTTCAGGTAATCAAGAAAATTACAATTCCTTTTTTCCCCTTCTTTCAAAATGACAAGATCCTCTTTAAAAATATCATTTTGTAAGAAAGAAGAGTATTTATCGTGGTAATTACTCTAACGTGGAAAATGTCTTCAATTATAGTCCTTCTTCTAACAGGATTTCAAGTTGTAAAGATGTTTAGTGTTGACACTGAAGCAACTAATGGAAGCTATACTCTATCGTTAATTAAATGACATTACCAGTTCTCCGGTGATGCTTTTTCTTTTCATATACACTACCGAGATTCTTTTCTGGAAAATTCAATTTTCTGACTTGTTGTTAAGAGATAACACACTAAGTTGCAATTAGAAATCAAATACAGCACTTTTTATTTTACCAAAGTATTTTAAACATAAAGCAAAAGTTATTCGATTATTTGCAAAAATATTTTATTCAGTTAATGATGCAATTTATTGATGCAAATTGACTTATAATGCAGGCGAATTTTTAAAGAAATTTTTCACTGGGTGGCCAATAAACTTTTGAAAAATGTATATAATATATTTGTTCTTTTATTTATTCTTCTATGTTTATGTTCTTGTCCTTAACTCCTAGCAATCCATATTGACTACTGAGCCTTGGGTGTGATCACTTACAATATTATATATAGCGGAAATGCCGATCACACAGATAAAACAGATATTCTTTGAGGTAGGATTAACTAATATAGTTAATTATTGATCTTACTTGTTAGAAAGTTTTATTATCGATATATTTTATGTTTTCAGATGCTCAACATCAATTTATTACATTGAAAAGAAGTATAGAAGTGGAAGTTTTCGATTTAATATAAGTTTGAAGCTTCTAATAATCAGAATTTATCCATTAGGCAGCCATTTTATTCACACTAGCATCCATTTTGATATTTAACACTTATATAGAATTGGCCTATAATATATAGAACTGAATCATAAAGTGCAAAGGATAACTACCAATTTTTTCTGATAATTTTTATTATTTTAGACACAAAAATTGAAAGGTATACAAAAATTATTTCAAAATCTCTACTGATAACCTTTTAATATATTAGTTAATACTTCGATTAGCGCGAGAAATTCGTGGAACCAATTGTTCGCGCTAATCGAGGTCTACCTGTATATTAATAGCTTTAGATTCGCCAAGTTGTCATATCACGCAAGAAAACAATTGAATTTCCTTTTTCTAACCTGTACTATCATTTTAATAACGTCTGTTTAATAAGTGAATAACTTATTTTAAATCAGTTTAAGGCTGAACTCACACGTACCACAGCAGAACTACATCACGACCATAAACTTGCGGTGGATTTGTGGACGGTCATGAATTATAATTATATTAATATAGAAAACATCAGCATAATCTAACTCACACGGACTACGCGTTGCGACAGCCGTTGAAACCGATTTCAGTTAATGGTCTGTGTGAATCTGATTATGCGTTCCTATATTAATTTAATTTTTTACGCCCCTTTCCAATCAGAGAGATTACTAAGGGGGGCGAGGCCAGTTCCAACCATGGGCTGCACCCAGACCCGTGGAGGGGGACCCATTGATGAAGGACAGGGATCACCTGGCCTGGCCCAGTATCCCGAAAAAATCTGGTACTAGACTCGGGTCCTCCTGCATGGCACGCCAACGCGTTACCATTCGGCCATCCGGCCGCCATATTAATATAATTATAATTCACGACCGTCTACAAACCGACCTCAGTTTTGTGGTCGTGGTATGCTACTGTGGTATGTATGAGTTTAATATAATTATAATTCACGACCGTCTACAAACCGACCTCAGTTTTGTGGTCGTGGTATGTATGAGTTCAGCCTAAGCTAGATATTCCATTCAATCTGCGTGGTTGGCATAACCCTATAGACGAAATAAGTTGATTATAAAATTTTTTTCAGAGTCTTCCTGATTAGTTAACATACCGATCTGAAATCAGATGTCAAAATTAGAGTTGTATTTGTAGAAATTCTCACGAAGACTATAGGCCATCATCGTTCTCCGAGAAACAACGATAACCACTCGTACATTGATCACCGCTAAGACTAACGGATAGTAATAAATAGGCAAATAAAATGCGTAATGGGCAAGAAAAATATAAAAATAAATTGAGTGCAGGAACATTGCAAACCCAAATAGACTATACTTTTATTTGTAAATACTCTGAAAGGACTCGCTATTATTTTTCTAAACTTACACGTTACAAGAATATTTGTTTGTTTATTACTTGACAGATTCAGACATATAAAAATGAAATAAATATTTTCAGTCGTATTTATGACATCGTTATAATAACTATTGGATATCAATTTACATTAATTCACAAAATCTTTCATTTTATCTTAATTGAATGGCTTTAGAATCAAGTACACAGATTACACCTTTGAAGAAGCAAAAGACCTTTTCTGTTTTTAAACCGTACAGTCATTTGCCAGCAGTCAGAATGTCTAATGACGTCAATAAAGATTAAGCGGGATTCATGGCAGTGTCTCTCATGGCAGATACATTTTCAAACGAGCAGCGAAAGTAGGGCCAACGAGAGGAGAGTGAATGGTAAAATTTCCCGGCTTGAGATTCACGAGGGGTCGCATATCAGCCCGCAATTTATTTTTACGCGCCAATTAACTGTAGAAAGATGATATTGAAAATTAGAGTCCGAACAGGAGTAATAAATTGGCCCAACCTTATAACTCTAAAATTACTTGGAGCCCATATAAAGTTTTCCCTTGGGCCCGACGACATCTCTCTGCCTCTGACGAAAAACTTTAGTCCCAGTAGAGTATTTAATTAAATTCAACAGAAAATTCTGGAATTACTCCTAATTAATCTATTAATAGATTAAATTTTGAAATTAAATTATAAAATCACTCATCGATCACCGACATATTTTTTTTATTGCTGGCGTAGCTGCAACGGGTTTACTAGTCTATATTAAATATAAACCACAAAACTTTCAGATTTTTTGCGGTACTCCCACAAAGAAACTTTTCTTCAAATTAAAGAAATTTTTATCTTCGAAGTTGGTAAATTTTAAATTTTTTCCAGGCTTGACCGTTTGGAATAAAAGAATAAGGTTCATAATTTTTATTTTAAATCTACTTATGCATGGATAAGGTTCATAATTTTTATTTTAAATCTACTTATGCTTGGGTAATGAAGTAAGGTTCATAATTTTTATTGTAAATCTACTTATGCTTGGGTAATGAGTCATTACCCAAGGTTCATAATTTTTATTGTAAATCTACTTATGCTTGGGTAATGAGTGGGTAATGACTCATTACCCAAGCATAAGTAGATTTACAATAAAAATTATGAACCTTATTCTTTTATTCCTTCATATTAAAAAATGGTCAAACCTGGAAAAAATTTAAAATTTACCATATTTGAAGATAAAAGTTTCTTTGTGGGAGTACCGCAAAAAATCTGAAAGTTTTGTGGTTTATACTACATTTAATATAGATTGAAATAGTACCAAATTTGAGTTTGGCTTTTCTTCCATTTTTGTAGGAGACAAAGATAAGAAAGTTTTATCTTAATCTCTCACCAATGAGAGATTAAGATAAAACTTTCTTATCTTTGTTTGTGTTAGTGTAAAAACTCTTAATTTATGAAAAAATGCAATCTTCCTCTGCAGAGTTTGGAGTGTCAAAACACTAACTAATCCTAGAAATTTTTAAACAAAATATACAAGTTATCATAATTATATCTGTTAGGTAGTGTCAATTTTTACCATTCTTCTATTTCTGAAATTCTTGTGTTATTTCATTTCATATATACACTATTCTTTGCAGCAACTTTATCACTAATACAAGAAATCCGTTTTTTCTCTTAAACTTATTTTTAATATCAAAAATTCTTCTTTATATATACAAATACACAATAAAACATGGCACTTTGAGAGAAATATGCATTTCGGCTATCTTAGCCATCTTCAGTTTCATTTATTGTACCATGCATTTTTTACTAAAAATATTAAAAATTTTTCACATAAAATTATCATATTAACATTCTATAGATAACCATTAAGAAAGATCGCTATAGAATGTTAATATGATAATTTTATGTGAAAAATTTTTAATATGTTTAGTAAGAAATGCATGGTACAATAAATGAAACTGGAAAAAAATTAAAAATAGATCTCTAAGCCAAATTCAATTAGAAAAGATAAAAAATTTTTAAATAAAGTAAATTTTTACTTTATTATAAAAATTTATAAATAATTAAGTAAAACTTTAATTGATTCGGATTTATACTTGAACTGCAGTTATATCATTAACTGCACTATTTGGTTCACTTATTGTAATAGAGGTTACTCTATTATAATAAACGAACCAAATGTAAAAAAAACATGATTTTAAAATCATTTATAAAAAACATTGACAAAATATTTGCACTTAGAATTTTGACCAATTAGTCAAAATAGGATGCACTAAATCCTGTAAAATTTTATCAGATTTGGTTGTAAGTAATTGAGCTCTTGCAAGTTCTATTTCTAATGATAAGATACATGAATTTAAAATTTTCTTTGCTTTGCTATCAATTCTAATTATTCTAAAAAAATGTACATTTTGAAAAATAGATACCACTTCATAATTGAAATAGTTCCAACAAATATCCTTAAAGAGAACAAATATAAACCACTGCCTATGAAATAGCATCAAAGTTTTACAGCACAAAAGGCAGGCTAAAATATGAATAGACATTTCAATAGAAAAGACTTACAGTTTGAGCACTAGTGCTTTTGGCCTTTATTGAGATCCTCTTCAGCCAAAAATGCAAACTTCCAAAAGGTTTGTTCATTTGGAAGTTTGTACGAATGACTGAAGACAATCTCAATAAAGGCTAAAAGCTCTACCATTCAAACTGCAACAGACATTTTTATTGAAATGTCTATTCACATTTTTGCAAGGAACTTTTTACTCTGATAAAAAAATAAAAATATCATTTTAAAATCATATTTTTAATTCATAAGACTTTTTTAACAACAACAGGCAGAGAGAAATTATTATTGTAAATTTTACAAAATTAATATTTTATATAAATTTATAAATAAACATTTTAATCAAATGAAACAAATCTATTTTTTAAATACTCTTCACACATTCTTTTCATCTTTTGAAACAAAAGGAAATAATCGATATTATTAAAAAAGAAATCGATATTATTTTTATTAAAATATTATTTTTTAAATACTCTTCACACATTCTTTTCATCTTTTGAAACAAAAGGAAATAATCGATATATCTATAAAATTATTATATTATTAAAAAAATCCAATTTAATGTGGATTTAAAATACCTTGAGATATCATTTCCCCAACCAGTTGCTCTGTTTCCATTATGGACCACATCATGACTAGATTTCTGATTAGACACAGTTTGCTGATTAACTTGACGACAATCTAAATCCTGTCCAAACTGGGGTTCAAAATGTCCCCATATCCAATTATCATAACCAAAAGTAACTCCACTACTACTCCCACATCCAACTCTAGGCCAAGTTCTCTTTCCATCGTATGCAGATAATGATGAAAATAATGAAGATGAATTCTGACCAGCAGGATTAAATCTGGCTCCAGGCCAGGGTTGAGTTGGTGGAAGGTTTCCAAACACATCTCCCACAAAGGCACTCTCTGGAGGTAATAAGGTTTTATTAGAGACCTGCTCTCCCGGTTTATATGATAATAGATTGATAACTTCATCCAGTTCAGCAGTATCTCCTAAATCTTTTTGTGAACTTTCTATAAATAAATTTTAATTTTTAATTTATTTAATGAAATTTTAAGAAGTTTATGAAGATTAAATATTAATTTATAAATTAAAAAAAAACAATAATAAATTTATAAGTTTCTAAAATGTAATAAAATTTTATTTACTATTATTTAGGCTACATTCTTAAATATGGTGTACGAATTTTTATAGAGAAACTAATATTGTTATAGAAATTCATTCTGTGAAAACTAAAGTAACAATAAAAATAATTCCTATTATTTTTAAATTTATTTATTTGTAAATTATTTTATTCCATTATTTAAAAATAATTATTGATTTAACAAAAAATAGCCACGATTAATCTATAATTTTTATTAGATTACAGCAAGTTTCGCTTTAGATCTCTGAATGTTTTCTATATAAGAGTATTAATGCTAAAAGTATTATCATTCGATCAGCTACTGTAATATGATTGTTGTTATTTATAGTAACTTTTGGAATATTATTCTTTGTGTACATGCCTATATGACATTTATCAGATTGTTCTTTATAGTATCATCTATTGGGATTGCCATCATTTATTAAGATTACAATTTCTCATATAGTACTAGTCTAGATTCCTTTTCTGTTGCCAGACCTAAGATTATGTAACAATGTTAGTAATATTTACTATCCTTTCATTATTCTATTGTTACATCTGAGCATCCGTTTCAAGAATGACGTTTATTAGAATTAAAGATAGATTAATATCGATAAAACGTTAACCGATACTCATCAATCTATATAGTTTTATACGTTTGTGACATTAAAAGATGAAGCGGCAGATTTAATCGTTTTTTTTATGAATTACAAAGAAAGTTTCACAATAAAAAATCCTTTTAAATCTTTCTATTAACCAGAATTTTATTTTAAAGACATTATTCTAGGTTATAATCCACATTAAAAGAGGCAATCGGATATTTGAGAAACACTTAATATGTAGCAAAGCTCTTGTAGCCGTGCTGAGTTGACAAGAAAATAATCCGCCATTATAACTCTCTTAAAAATCAGGATCACTCATTGATGGTTACATCAGAAATCTTTTGTAGTGAGATAATCATCTGGAATTTTATGGATGATATCATCAAAACGGAGATTATTAAATTAAAATTATTTTAGAAGTGTTGCGAAAAGCTTTAGACATTGGAAATCAATTACATTACTAAAGTCAAAGATATTTTGTTTCGGATAATCAATGAAGTCACCATTATTCTTCTTGCTGTTCTAATTCTAGAAAACTAACAAAAGACACATTTTGGAGTGTCAATACACACGGTAGGTAGTCTGGAATTCTAGATATTTTCCGAAGTGAAAAGTAATTTTGTAATTTCTTCAAGAGTGAAAAGTTTTAAATTAAAATAATTGAACTGTAAACTATAACAGGAAAAATTGATTTTTCGACCATTTTAAATATTATTATGTATTTACGCAAAAACAACTTCAATTAATTTGCATATGAATGCGAAACATTTGCAGTAAATTAAGCTATTAATATTAAATGCTACAAATTATAACAAAATATTATTAAAATGCTTAATATTTCTCAACTTTATTAATTTATTTTATAATGAGTGAAATTGAAATTTTCAATTTAATCTGAAACTTTGATCTCTATAAGACAAAATATAAATACTAAGTTAAATTATCGATAAAAATTGTAATGTTAAATGTATGTAATGACATCCCGATCGAAAAAAAAAAAATTAATTTTCGATCGTATTTTATTTTAAAAATGCCAGTTGGAGAGGATAAATTGATTTACTTTTTATGGAAAATATGAAAAGTATGATAAAATTTTAGGCACTAGTTTTTTAAACAGTACTTTTTAATTTTAGAAACACGTATAATTTGCGAAGGAGAGTTCTATTTTTAAGAATCTCAGCTTGACAAACATTCTTATAAAAGAAATTCTTCGGAAATTTTCTGAAATCTTAGACAAGACTTTGCTTTCTTTGCAAGACGTTGCGAAAGATGTAAGAATGACACAATAGAAACAGCTGCGGGAAAGACTCTTTCATTCCATTCATGCGGGTAGTAGTCGGCTGTTCTTCTTTCCATGCTACCAACTTATTATTCTTATAGTGATCAGAAGTTCCTTATATGCTTACTACAAGAACACTATTCGACTAAGAAGAAATTCAACTTGTCCAAAACTAACTAAATGAAACGTTTTGTCATCTCCCTTAATTATTTTTTCTTCTATTTTTTACTATTGGAAAGCGATATTTACAATTTTTCTTATAAACTTCCCTGAATCTTTTTAAGTTTAGATATCTTTCTTATCAATTAATTTAATTAGATGAAACCGTGTAAATAGCTTAATTTAATTAATATCGAAGAAAATAAAAGTAAGAAGTTATATAACTTAAGTGTCTTTTTGTAGTATGTCAAATTATTATCTCTTTTATGAATCAATATCTCTCTTAATCTAAAAGAAAATATCATAATCAATATTCTAAATTTGTTTCACAGCTTAGTATGTTATAAAACAAATTCATCTTTGATTGATTGTTTTAAGGAATACCTTTGATAACTAAAGAACTCTTAGAACATAATGTTCAATTATTTTTGAAATTGTTTATAAGTATAAACAATATTGATGTTTTTTAAGCATAGAAAAAAGATTTTATAGGCTTTCTTAAGTTTCTTAAACCGAGATTTTCTCCTGTATATGCCGCAATATTTTTCAAAATATTTTTTTTATAAATAGGTTACTCAAAAGAAATTTCTCTTGTTTTAAAATATGAGATTCATATAAGTTTATTCACTATTAAATAAATCTGTTTAAAACTTTTAGTGTACTTTTATATATCTTTAGAAAGTTATGCTTCGTTTACAAATTAATAAAAGTCAAATAAATTCTATAACAATTATATATAATATTTTGTTTCGCAAATTATAAAAATGTGTAGTAAAACATTTATTTTATCTCGATAAAGATAAAAAAATAATTTATATAACTAGAATATTTTCCATCTTAGAAGAATAAATTTAAAAGTTTCAATTAAATTTATGAACAAATTAAATTAGATATATTTGTCTTATAAAAACCACCAATTTCTCTAGTTTAATTAAGAAACGCAACTTTAAATTATTACTTCTAGTGTAAACATCGATTCGCATAATAATTAATTAATTTTTTTACTTATGAAAGATGCCTATTTAAATTTTAATAAATTTCGATTTGATAAATTTTATAAATTTATTTAAAAATTACAATATTATATTCATTAGAGTATTAATTTGTTTGTTTCAGGTAATCAAGAAAATTACAATTCCTTTTTTCCCCTTCTTTCAAAATGACAAGATCCTCTTTAAAAATATCATTTTGTAAGAAAGAAGAGTATTTATCGTGGTAATTACTCTAACGTGGAAAATGTCTTCAATTATAGTCCTTCTTCTAACAGGATTTCAAGTTGTAAAGATGTTTAGTGTTGACACTGAAGCAACTAATGGAAGCTATACTCTATCGTTAATTAAATGACATTACCAGTTCTCCGGTGATGCTTTTTCTTTTCATATACACTACCGAGATTCTTTTCTGGAAAATTCAATTTTCTGACTTGTTGTTAAGAGATAACACACTAAGTTGCAATTAGAAATCAAATACAGCACTTTTTATTTTACCAAAGTATTTTAAACATAAAGCAAAAGTTATTCGATTATTTGCAAAAATATTTTATTCAGTTAATGATGCAATTTATTGATGCAAATTGACTTATAATGCAGGCGAATTTTTAAAGAAATTTTTCACTGGGTGGCCAATAAACTTTTGAAAAATGTATATAATATATTTGTTCTTTTATTTATTCTTCTATGTTTATGTTCTTGTCCTTAACTCCTAGCAATCCATATTGACTACTGGGCCTTGGGTGTGATCACTTACAATATTATATATAGCGGAAATGCCGATCACACAGATAAAACAGATATTCTTTGAGGTAGGATTAACTAATATAGTTAATTATTGATCTTACTTGTTGTAATCACTTACAATATTATATATAGCGGAAATGCCGATCACACAGATAAAACAGATATTATTTGAGGTAGGATTAACTAATATAGTTAATTATTGATCGTAGAAAGTTTTATTATCGATATATTTTATGTTTTCAGATGCTCAACATCAATTTATTACACTGAAAAGAAGTATAGAAGTGGAAGTTTTCGATTTAATATAAGTTTGAAGCTTCTAATAATCAGAGTTTATCCATTAGGCAGCCATTTTATTCACACTAGCATCCATTTTGATATTTAACACTTATATAGAATTGGCCTATAATATATAGAACTGAATCATAAAGTGCAAAGGATAACTACCAATTTTTTCTGATAATTTTTATTATTTTAGACACAAAAATTGAAAGGTATACAAAAATTATTTCAAAATCTCTACTGATAACTATTTTTTAATATGTTGTCTACAAGAAAGATTTTCTGGTTTTAAAGTTTATAAGAGATTTTTGTATTTCATCTAAACTTATCCATTTAATAATTTTATTAGAAGTTATCTGTTTGCATTTTTTTTGTTTCATATATAGTGGTCACATTGAGGTCCTTTAAAATGAAATGTTTGTTTTGCTTTTATTGTATTCATCATACAAAATTTATCTTTATACAGATTAATAAATAAATATTTCTATTATTAAATTTTTTTTTCCTGTGTAGAGAGATTTGGATAAAAGATTATCATTGCACGGTAAATATACAGCATATTAGTAGAACATAGGATTATTGAATGTTTTCAAGGAACATTGTGTTATTGAATCATATACAAGAACATCATGTTATCGAATCACATCATTTATTGAATAATATTTTAAAAAATCATGTTCCTGAATAATGCTGCAAGATATTATACAGGGGATAAAATTACACAGTATAATCATATGACATGTTATTGAATTAATTAAGTATAATATTCCTCCATTCATTAACCTCTAAACATTTGAATTTGTTTGGAAAGAATTAGCACTATACTTCGAATAAAATTATTTTATTAAAAATATAAAATCCATTATAAATTATTAGTTCAGTAAAGTAAAATATATTAAATAAATAACTCATATAATTATCCGGTTTATGGACGAAAGGGGATAAATATTTTCCTGTTGACTTAACAGTTATTCGTATCAGGAGTATAATAAACTATTTGTGTATTCAAATATCAAAAATAAATTTCCACACGAGACAGCACTTTATTATTTTCCTTCTTCGAAAAATATTTTATATTTTTATTATTTTTGACCAGTTGGAAAATGACACAAAGATAGATACATTAATTATTTATTTAAGTTTTTAATAGTAATATAAGAGAAGAATATAAGAGTAATATATTTTCTAGTGGAAATTATATTAAAATGGAAAAGCGTCACTTAATCTAATTCTAATCCAGTGCATAAGAATTTATCATCTTAACGATCATACTTTATACAAAAGAATTATTATGATTGATTATTTATTCAAAATCCTATTTATTAAAAGGCTGCGCGATGTAAAGGATAAAGGAGATCCCAATTAAAATTCGTTGTCATACTTTTCTTCTGTGCATATATATAAAAGTTCTTATGAATCCTGTGCACTTCCAATGTAAGAAGTGTAGTGGGTAAATCTCGAGTTCGCAATCTGTCAAGGTGATGGATGAAGGACTGAAGCGGCACCAACCCTACCGTTAGTTGAGATGGTCTCAATATTTTCTTCTCTTTCTCTTCTTCCACACTCAAAGCATCGATTTCTTACTTTAATAATAAAAATCCACTCCTAATTCATCTCCACAAAGTTAAGTTTTGGCCTTTTCTCCCTTCAATGACTATTTTTTTCCTTCTTTTCATCAGTTAGTGAGTTATTTCTCTGATACGTCTTCGTTTTGTTTTTTCAATTATATGACAAGTCCAATTTGTTATAGAATGTAACACTGGTATAGAAAAAAATCAGCTTAAAAACGGTTTTATTCAGAAACTATTCTTTGGTATATAAAGATTAAATTTTCCTAATAAATTACTAATTAACATCAATTATATTGTAAAAACTTTTCATACAATTTTAAATATTCTATATCATAAAAAAATTTAGTTTAAAAATATTTTTCGGATAAAATATTAGATGATCTTCTAGAATTGCTAAAATATCTCAAAATTACAAATTCTCTTGTTCAAGCTATAGATTTTGATTTACAAGTATGGAACATGACTTCCTATCACTTAAAAAAAAAAAACTTAAATTTAACAAATTATCGAGTTCTTAATAGCTTTTACGTGCCATTTTCACATTTCTTGATCTTAAGAACCTTAACAATTTTTTCATATATGTTTTTATTTTTATTTTTTATCGTATAAGTTGAATGTATACTGTGCTTCGATTTAGTCCGTTTAGTCATTTCATCACGTTATTCGAATACTACTAACCCAAGAGGATTTTCTTGTTTTCTTTTTCTTGTTAATTAAGTATTTGCAAATGTACTTTTCTTATGAATGCAACTTTAAATGCTAATGTAGAAAGTATCAAGACTATTTTTTGAATGATATAAAAATAAAGGAAAGGTTTCTAAAATTATATAAACTAGGCGTTAAAATGTTTATTAAAGAAAGGAATTTATGTAATCTTCTTGTTATAAATTTAATATCGTGGTTTGTTCGCTGAATTATTATAATGTAAATATAAACCATTCTAAGGAATAAATAAACATCATGAAGCTATAAATATTGATCATGACGATTAATTCACTGGGTTGTACTCTTAAAATTCATAAAAACAATAAATTAAACGGTTAACAGCAAAATTATGTCAAAAGAAACTTTCTTATGCATTATAGAATTTTATGAATATTATAAATAAATATTTGATATCAAAAAATCATTAATCATGCGAGATGACATGTGGAACTGTAAAAAATTAAGACACTTGACTTGTTTACTGTTTAATTAATTGGAATCCCATATGAACTAAAATCGATAAAAGTATCTAAAGCAAACTTTAGCAATTTCTAACGATTAAGATATTAATTTAATCTCAAACTTTGTTGAATTATCGGTGACTCAACGTCATTGAATGTATTTATTACTGTGTATAGATTAACTCTTCGAAAAGCTAATAAAAATCTTAGAAGAAAAGAAAAATTACAGCAAAGTTTATTTTGTCGATATAAATTTATACGCATCAAGTAAAATTCTTTACCATTCATATTCTGATGAAGACTTGCCAGTATTTTTATTTGTCACGATCGAATCATTTAAAATATGCATGCGTGAAATAATGAAGTTATCCGAACTTGCATAAGTAAACATTCAATAGAAGGATGTAAACATGAAGTAAACAAAAGTTCTATTATTCAACAGATATCCGAATAAGGAATCTGTATTCTATAGAAATGAGATTTAATTTATGAAAATCATCTCACGTTTTCACTGAATTTACTTATAAATGTAGTATTATTTTATTTAAATATTTTCACTTATATAAATATATTTTTGATTATCAGTGTCGACAACAAATTGTCCAATTGAGCAAAACCTATAGAGAAATTTTTGATATTTGAATTTTAGGAAAATTGATAAATGGGATGTTAAAAACTCAAGAAGAAATTCATAAAGTTGTTTATGCATTATATATGATTTACAAGCCGTATATAGTTGAATTATTGATATACATGTGAATCAAATAAAAGTATGAAATCTGAAAAAGTTGTTGTTTTGATAGTTTAGTGTTTTGCTATTTTAAATGAATTGGGAGAGATGAGAAAAAATAATAATAAAATACCTGTAATATATTTATCCGAATTTAAAAGAATAAAAAAATCACTGAAAGAGTTGACTATAGCAGATTTATAATTTTATTTAAATTTAAAATATCAATTACAGTATACAGATCTTAATCCCAATCTAAATGGGGAAAGTTAATTAAATTATTAATTAAATTTTCCCATTTAAATGTATTATGTTTGTAAAAATAATTCTGACTGATTATTGTGATTCAAAAAGTGTTTTTACTATCCTTATGATGCGCAGTCCAAAAATTTTCGATATTAGAAACATTATATATTTCACTTTTTCTTACATTTTTAAAAAAATGCTAAAATACATTAAAATGAAAATAGAAAAAAGTGTAAAGAAAATATTATTCTTATATAGCCCTAATATTATGAATTAAAACATAAACTGAAAAAAAATTTTCAGATTCCAGAGAATAGGAATTTCATAAACATTATGGCTTAAAAGATTGTAGTGTTGAAGATATTTCTTGTATTCTCGTTTTGAATCAAACAGAAAATAATATACACGAAGTTATGGTCTGTATACATAAAGTTTTCCTCTAGAAAAATCATCACACCTGATGTCATAGTTTTTAAACCAATAACATCGAAGAATATCTCTTACTTTTTCCTATTTTAGCCATGCTTACTAGCAATTAACAGGAAATCTGAACAAAACAGAATGACCGGACAACTAGTATGGACATTAGAATTAGTAGGTGTTAATTATCTATTGAAATAAGGATAATTCATAGAATTATTGGCCATCATAGAAACTTTTAATTTAATACGTTCAGAAATATAATAATTTTTTATAATCATAAAAACTGAAGAGGAGAATCAAAAATCCGTTAAAGTCTTCACTTTAACTTAATTCTTAGAATATAGCTTCTTCCATAATTTGATACTTTCATTCATTAATCAATCATTCTAGTTTGGTCAGATTACACTTTAAAATGCTTATAATGTTATTAAAATAATTAGTATATATTATCATTATATAGGCACTTCGTTCTCGTTTTTAAAATATTGACGAACATTGTAAATAATCCCTATTCCTTGAAGAATTGATTTTCCATGTCCTAAATTCAATTACTCTCTATCATAAACCAAAACAAATAAAACCATGAAATCAAAACTTATTGTAGCCCTTCCGTCACTGACAATAATATTCGATAAGTTCTCATTGGTTGAAAATAAAGGGAAAACTCTAAGTATAGAGATTATAATTAACTTCTCATTTACCAAAATATGTCAACACATAAGTGAGACATATATACAAAGTTATATTATACAAAGTTTATGAAGTTTACTTGTATATCTATGAATATTAATGGCATAACTACAATATTGCATCTTAAAGTTTTCAATGAATAATCCCATCAGTATAAATAAAAGAGTATTCTGTACAATAGATTTTATATATTTAATACAAAAATAGACCCTGTCTATATTTTATTAATTTATTTCATAAAGAAAATCGAAGAAATATGTTCTCATTCATTTACTGTTGTGATAATAATTGATTAGCGTTTTGTTGCCATCATTCCTAACATTCTGTGGAAATATTTTCTTGCTTATTTTTGTATACATTATCCAATTACATAACTGTAGAATTTCATCCTTATAGGAAAAGTGCTATCATTTTAAATAGTTTTTATATCATAAAAACAAAATAATCTCTAAAATAAAGCTTTAATTTTACTTTACAGATTTTGCCATGTTTAAATTTCACGCAAAAAATATACAATAGCTTTTAAATATATTTTAATTAAATTATAATCATCTTTTCATGATTACTTTGATAATGGCGTACGATGTTCTTTTATTAAACAACTAATCTAATATATAGCACATAACATCCCAGGATAGATAAATAATTAATTAATGATAAGGTTAAAGTGTTATTTTAATTATAAAAGTCTAGGAATATAAGATCTAGATCAGTCAAGATTAACATTAGAAAAATTTACGTAATTATAAACAGCAGTACTAACAGTATAGCATACATTTGTTCTAATGAACTTATCTCGCCAAGTATTTCGTAGATTCATATTCTCTATTTTCAATTTATTCGAAAATGGTTAGACTGATCCAAATATAATATAATTTTATATACTACATATTCTTTCATATATTGTGAATTTATGATATTTTTTATATACTGTCAGTGTATTTATGATTTGATTCAAAGAAAAAGCAATTAGGACATTTTATTAAAACTAAATGGGATTTGAAAGAAACTCATTTAAGAATATATGCCTAAATGAACTTAATCTAGTCTTTTATTAAGACACTTTAAATATATCATTACCTATTTTTAAATGTAATATGTATGTACATATACACATATTACATTTAAAATATACAAGTGTATATTATACTAGTGCATATATACTAGTATATATATACACACTAGTATATAAACCAGTCTATAACAGAGATAGACGAGCCATATCTCTTCAAGTGACGCAAATATTTATGGCAGCTTTGTCGCTATATCTTTTTAGGGGGGAGCCATATCTCTTCAAGTGACGCAAATATTTATGGCAGCTTTGTCGCTATATCTTTTTTCTCAATAAATCACACTATTTTTCAATTTGTTGATTACTATGTGAACGAATTGACATACTGCTATAGATCGCTATCAAAGGACGGCAGAATGCTCGGAATGACAATCGACCACCAAATACTTTCTAAGGGATGGGATCTGGATTCGAGCTCATTCTTCTGTGTAGAAAGCCATAATGTTTTCAGATAATCAATCCGAACAACAATAATAAAATCGAACTAAATTAAAATATCCGATGAATTTCGGGCCTCCATATTGTATTCGCTATTTTGAATTCGAAAAACTACCATCAGATTTTTATTCTACTACCCAAAAAATCCCAAATATTGATTTTCATCAAAATAGGACTAATATAAAAAAATCCATCAAATTTAGGAGGCGGCGACTTTTGTGATCCCGTTTGAGTATAAATTAATATTTTCTCAGTATGAAACACTCAAATGGTCAAGAAATAACGGCATTTTATCCATAAAATAAACATTGGAATTTAGCTTTCCCCTTTTCAACTCCGTTCGGATGGAATTTCGGGTTGTCTATTTTTCTGAATAAGTTCAATCGTCCGTCTATAACATCTCCAAATTTCAGCTTCTAAGTCATAGGGAAATACTTTAATTCATGTGTGCAGATTTACATACATATGTAGTCCGTAAGTTTTATATATACATATTCTATATATAGCGTTTTATATTTATACATATATATATATACATGTGTGTGTATGTTTGCATATATATATATACACATGTGTTCCTAAAAGATTTGACCAAATTTAAATCGCAATTGCTAATCATCAAAACAAAGCTAAAACTCCATAGAAACATAGATCCAGAGATATTTCCTTTTCGAGGGAACATAGGGTATAAAAGCATAGGTCGTATACGTAATCTACGCAAAAGGAAGCAAAATCATGCCTTATTTCCAGCTATTTACAGACTGTTCCAGTAGCTTTCACAGTGTTGTGATTAATGTACAATTTGTTTTGTTACAATTGATTGCAAACCGACATTTAATATAGCCATCATGAAATTATTATGCCTATTAAATTATATGCTTTTAAACTTTGTTATTTCGAAAAGAAAACATTTCTGGACCCATGTTGATATGGATTTTTAGCTTTGTTTTAATGAGTAATATCTGTCTTTTAAATTTGGCCAGATCTTTTAGAAATACACACTGTACAATATCATATTTTGTTATATCACATACCAGAGATATTAAAATGTAATTTTAAAGAGTTTATTAAAAGAGTTTATTAAAATATTTTATTTGGCATAGCATTCGTTATGAAGATTTGTAAAATTTGGACAATCTACAGGTGTAACCAATCAATCAAACCAATCAACCAATCAAATGAACTCATCATATTCAGATTTTAAATCAATTCAAATTCTCAAAATAGTTTTTAAACTAAAAAATTCCGTTAGAAGTTTTGACTAAATTTGTGATATCTATCTAGTCTGAAGAGGAAAATGTTATAATCTATACATACTGATACGTACGAGATTTATCAGAATATATATTCTGATAAATCTCGGAAACATAATCGATAATCAGTAACCGCGAAACAACACATACAAAGTTCACATAAACATGCTGTGAATGCAAATTTATTTAATTACTGTCAGAAGAGTATACGAAAAATAAAGATAAGTATACATTATTCCAATATAAATCAGTTAACCTTTGGTGATATTTGTTAACAATATACATTAAATTTATTTTAATATATATAATTTTTTATCATAAGTAAATTAATTTACCCAAACCAATCCATTAAATTTACAATCTAAATGAATAATGCTAAAATAAAATATTAATAAATTGTTTATAGGCTCTATTATTTCATATTAGTACATATTTTGATAAGTCTGATGGGTTATATACTAATTATATGCATAATTTTACGACACGTTTAAAGATGTTTCTATTTATTACTTGACTAATATTCTCCTGAAATTTAATACAATGTATTTACAATCAATCCTTTAGAACTGTGTCTAATGTGGAAACAGTACAGTATTGTTAAGTATAATGCTTTATTCTCAATACACCTCAAATGTATGTTTATTCTCGTCTTTTATTTCAAAGAAATGGAGAGTTGAAACAGACTAATAAAAATTCTTTTACGATAATTGCTTCTATTGTATTCTTATTTTAAATTCACTCACTTCAGTTCATTCTTTAATGCAAGTGTGTTTTCTTTACATTAAATTTCTCTGTACATTAAGTATTTTAGCATTGAATTTCTATTCTTCACATATGTTATTTCCATTGTTCAATCGCATTTCAATTATCCATTGCTCAATTTATCTAGTATACCTTCATTTGTTATGTTTGGTATATTGTTTCTGTTGCCATTCTTCGATATATTGTTTTTAATATTCCTGTAACAATTCATGCATTAGGTTTATATTTTGAATGATTATTTACGACGAATGAATTATTTTATTAATTCGTCAATAAAAAATAATTTTATTGACTATAAATCCTTTAAAATCTTTGAAATTTTAAAATATATGTTAACTTATAAATATAGTAACCTTAATATCTAACTTTCAATGTAACCAACTTTTTTTTGGTAAATATTTTTAAAATATTAAGAAGAATCGCGCTATTTGTAATATATATATATATATATTATTTTATAGGTTAATTATTTTTGATTTTTTTTAAATTTATAATGCCCTATTTTTCGATAATCATCTTTTTCTTTTTATTATTTGATATAAAATTTACAATAGCAATATCAAGCAAATGAAAAATTACTGAATTAACATTGATATCTAATTTTCAATGTTTATGATTCCTTCCTTCCTTCATTCATTTATTGATTGATTGTTAAAATAATATTTGTAATAATAATAATAAAATAATAATTGTAATAATAATATATCAAAATTAAGCTAATTTAATTATCCTTTTAAGTATTTAATAGATTATAAATGAAAGAAATCAGAGATCTCGATCTTGATATCTCAAATTATTTTAATTAAATAATTCTCTTTGATAATACAATATATTTATATTCTATCAGAAACTGATATTTTATTTTCCTTTTAATAATTTTATAAATTATTTCTGTATGATAAAATTTTTTTTATAAGTTTCATAAAAAATTTGTTGCTTTTAAAGTAAGTTTATAACGTTTTATAAATGTGTTTTATATCGAATATAACAATTAATAACTTCTAGAACACAAATTAGAAGAGAAATATGATAATTAGATTTTCAGATATTTTTAAAAATTTATTTTCATCAATAATATAAAGTTTTAAAATATTCAAGATGCTCTAATAAATTTAATTTAAATTTTAAAATATTTTAAAATTAATTAAAATTTTTTAAAATTTTAATTTACCAAACTTAATTTTAATCTCATGTAGTAAACAGAACAGTTTATCTAAAACTTAGAAAGTTCTAACTGTCAAAATATCATAATATGGCATTATCATTTTATGGGTTAACTTATAAATATAGTAACCTTAATATCTAACTTTCAATGTAACCAACTTTTTTTTGATAAATATTTTTAAAATATTAAGAAGAATCGCTCTATTTGTAATTCACGTTAAATGAATCCATTATGTTAAAGTGTTAAGTAAAGTTGCCTTCTGGAGAAATATTCACGGACAGTCCAACAGATGCACTGCCTCGAGTCACTAATGGCCATCTATCACGACACTCACACAACGTGACAAAGGTCACATTACGTGTCGCTGGATCTATTATTCACAATCCCCGAGGAGAGTCATTCATCAGAATCTGTCAATTTACATTATTTTGGAAAGAGAAACACCATTCAAGCAAATTCTCTTTACGAATGTAACCATAATATTTAAAGTTGTATAATTCTCCTTTTAACCAAAATTGCTTAACTATTTATCATTTTTAAATAGCGTATCTTTTTAATCATTTCTGTTAGTATATGTAGTACTCAGAATATAAGTAAATCTTTATAGTAGACATATTTTGATACTACCCGAAGGCATTGTAAATGGTACGAAATATGAGATGGCAAGATGCTTGTTAGATTGTTCGTTGTCATGGTTACCGAAGATATTACGGGGAAAAAACTTTTGTTCCTTTCCAAATTCATAACAGGAAATAAAACAAATAATTGGATTTTCTCTTTTTATACAGATATCTGTATCTAATATATTTTTTCCCATATCAATTTTCGGAATTTTGAATAATTTGTATTCGACTTATGATTTGTATCTAGTGTTGCAGAATGGAAAGTTTAATTTTATTATTATTATAAACGTTAAAAATGTTGGATAATAAGTTTAATATGAACAAAATCAAGAAATTTAAAGTATTAACTTATAATAAATTTATTTAGACTATTAAATTTGAAAGAAGTTTTTAAGTTTTAAAATTATCATAAAAATGATAACTATATATGTAAAACATTGCAAAGTTTAAAATTATAGTAGTGGTAAAAATAATAATACCGGTAAAAACCTGGTACTGGTAAAATAATAATACCGGTAGTGTTTCAGTTAAGTGTGAAGAGCAAATTAGTTAAGATAGCCAAGAAATTTGCAAAACTTAGAACAGAAAGAAGTTAAATTTAATAATTTTAAGAAATTTTGACCAATATCACTGAGATTCTATTCTTGTGCAAATCTTTGTGATGAAATTGGAATGATATTTTTCAAAAATAATCTAATAATGTTTTCAGCACTTGGATAAATTTTTAAGCTAGTTTCTTATTTTTTAAGTAGTTTGTATAAGGGAAATTTCAGAATCTATATAAATTTTATATTCAAGATTGGATTGAGGAATAAGAAAGAAAAAACATCATAATGGTATTTATGAACTTAAAAGAAATTTTTAAATTTTTAAATATTTGGATTTTAAATTAAATGATAATTTAAATAGATTTTCTTCATTTACAATTTAGCTATTATATTTTTGTGCAGAGTTTAAATACAAGATAGCTCATTGAAATTTTTATGCATTGTAAAATAATGATTACATTGGCCAGATTAATATTAGAATATATAGACATAACTTTTAAGAAATTTGGATTCAAATAAAGAAAAGTCAATTTTTCTTCAGTAATTTTCTTAATTATAAAATTAAGAAATTATAAAATTAAGGAAATAAAATTTATCTTAAAGAGATAATTTTGAATCGTAATATATCTTAAGTTGTACGAAAAAAAAAAAGAATATCAAAAATTAATTGATCTCTTGATGATAGTATATGAGATGAGATTATCGGATATAATTAATTTCATATATTTTTAATAAATAATATAATCTACTTTTCCATTAAGACGTGACTCATTCCTACTGAACTAGAAATCATTCCAGTCACAATACTTTTTCACCATAAAATCTTTGAATCAGCATTAACGTAGAAACATGCATTAGAATTAGTTATGAACATTAATATAAGGATCGAGATTTATTCCCCTACTAATTAAAAGTAAGCCTATTCGGTAGATCCGATAAAAATAATATAAATAGAAGAGTTATGTAAGGATCCTCTTGGGAAACCATCTCATTATAACCAACTGGATGTAAAATCTGACTGAAGCTTATTGAACGTCTTTATTACTTGTAATATATAGTCTCTATTTCTGAATTTTAAAAAAGTGAAGTAAAACAACTAATAGAATTTATCAAGAATAGTTGAAGGCTCACCAACAGTTATTTCTAACAATTAATTAAAAAAAAATCTACTCAATAAATATTTTTAGACAAGTAGGTAGTTATAGGGAACATTTCCAATCATTCTTGAATAAACAATGCTATAAAACTTCTTTTTTTTTAAGCCACATTTAATAAGCTTAGCTATTTTTCGAAAATGTGCTTTGCTTATTATTGGATATTTGAGTATAATCTACAATAGATCTCCTACTTATGCCATTAATTCGTTTGGAAAATTTCCGCATAAATTTAAAACCGTATAAATTCAACAGTTCGATATATACGATTATATGTATTGATAAATGAAATGGCTAGATAAAATTAATGAGCATACTGTAAGAATATATGAAAATTTAAGATCGTGAGTGATATTTTTGCAATAATGCAAATTTCTAATTTTGTTAATTTGCTTGCTTCTATTATATTATTTTATTCTATTTCCCAAATGCGAGTATTTGCCTTTAATTTAATAAAGTTTTAATAATAATAATATATTCAATTTTAACATTTAATAAGCTTAGCTATTTTTCGAAAATGTGCTTTGCTTATTATTGGATATTTGAGTGTAATCTACTTATGCCATTAATTCGTTTGGAAAATTTCCGCATAAATTTAAAACCGTATAAATTCAACAGTTCGATATATACGATTATATGTATTGATAAATGAAATGGCTAGATAAAATTAATGAGCATACTGTAAGAATATATGAAAATTTAAGATCGTGAGTGATATTTTTGCAATAATGCAAATTTCTAATTTTGTTAATTTGCTTGCTTCTATTATATTATTTTATTCTATTTCCCAAATGCGAGTATTTGCCTTTAATTTAATAAAGTTTTAATAATAATAATATATTCAATTTTATAAAATTTATTTTTATTAAACAAAATAAAAAATATGTTTCTATAAAAATGCTAACAACAATTTTCCAAAAATATGTTAACGTTTTTGATATTATTATTTTAAAATAGCATATCTGATTTATTAAATCTGTATGCCGGAGGTAAAGGGCATTATGTTCATTTTTTTAATATTGGAATAACGCTATTAGTTTGATGTACTTTCATTACACTACACAGAGGTATAGGATACTAACTCCTATTTCAATAAATAACAGAGATATTCAAAGGCAAACGGCACTATGTCCACAAACTTTTTTTAATATATTTTAAATTTAAAAAATAACAAACCTTAAAAACTTATAGATTTATAATTTAAAAGTCAATAGTCAAAGAATAAATATACAAGGGTTTATTGAAAAACATTCATTAATAAGCAAACTGGAAATAAAGAAAAACAAAAAAATCTTTAAACTTCTCTCCTGTATAATTTCACTTTTGTGACATGGTGCCCTTTACCTCCGGCATTCAGAAATAACATTTAGAATATTGTTAAATATTTATGATTAAAACTAATAGCATCTCTGCTAAGTTTAATGAGATGAATATGTAAACAATCAGAATTTTTTGTTGTTTGAGCTAAATGCATTTGAATGCATGACAAAAATCTAAAATAATGATCAATTTGAGTATTCTATAGAATATAGATTTCATATTTATTTTTCGTTTCGATGCGTTTATGTGATCCTGTCAGATTCTATTGAGAAAACTAAAATATCTGGAAAATGGTGGTAAGCAATTCGTGAAAGAGACGTCGCAGCATCTTGGCATACTGATTCGAATTCATTGTTCCGTTCTTTCAATGCTATTGATGTGAAACTCCAAACTCTAACAAAAAGTATAAATGTCCTATATAAATGTTTTCCCTTACAATTTTTCGTTAAATTTTATAAGGATATACTTTTATCTGATTAAAGTATCGATTGAAAGTATTAAGATCTACAACTATGTAATCAACTTATTGAAATGCATATTCCTTTATTCAGCTTTTCTTTTAAGAAAAATCGTAAATAATATTTTGCCTTAGCAATTACCTATAATCATATGGTAAAATTTAATGCTATTCTAGTTATTCATTTACTAACGCTTTTCGTGATATTGCTGATCGATTATTTTCTTTCTGTCAGCGAAAACACAATCTTTACCTGAATGGACTATTAACTGTTTTGCTTTCCAAAGGTGTTTAAAGAACAGAAACGATTATTTCAAAATATCATTTTTCAGGTTAATAATAACCTAATTTTGCAAATTTTTATTGAGTTTAAATCTTGATATATATTTTTCTCTATTTACATCAATTTGTATACCTTCTTCAACATCTATAAATCATATTGATTTATAAGTTTCTATATTCTTATATTGATAAGCCACATAAAAAAAAACTCAAACTCTCATAATCATATAGCAATCAATTATTATTATTAATTTTATTATTTATTATTTTTGCAACTTTAGTACGAAACTCATTTATGTAGTCTACATATAGGCTATATTGTATTATACACATATATAAAATTAATTCTTTTATAGAATTTGTTTTAAAAAAATTGGTGATTTTTATTATTGGTTTATAAAAATATTTTATAAAATTTATTTGAAAATTTTAACAATTTTAATTACTGTGGATTATATTTATTTTTCTAATAAATAAGCCTAAATTTATAAAAATTATTATATCGATATTTATTGCAATCTAAAGCTTTATTTAGAGAAAATTATAGAACAATTACATAAATCTAAGACATTCATTTATTAAATAAATAATTTATTTGTTTATTATTAATTCAAACTAATTTTATTTTTTGACAAAAAATGCCATACTGTTTTCTTCCTGCGCTGCAATTTTTAATATAAATATAAAAATAGTATTTATAGACCATGGTTTTAATTTAATATATTTTTAACGTTTTTCTTCAATAAAGTAATCTCTTCAATTAATAACTCTCTTTTATTGAAAAATCATAAAGTTGATTTGAATTAATACATTAAAATATTATTTTTATTCTTATGTTTATATTCTTGGATAATAAATCATTTTTCAACATTTATAATTTAACAAGTCAATAACTCATTCCAACTTCGATTCTACTCACTAAAGTGTCATATCATTCTTAGTTCATTGACTAATTTATTAATGTTTATCAATCATTGTTTCAATTAACCTTATTTCCAGAACGATCTAATTGTTTTACATAGACTCATTGATAACTCATAGTCTTTAATAAAAATTTATAACTCAAGACTTTTTAGATGTCCAACATAATGCAATAATCCCATATTCGACTGTAAATCTGTTTTGCTGTTTAATTCACTATAATTACTTATAAATCATTCACTGACTTCACAATTCTCATTTCAGAAAATATCTGATTTAGTTTAACAACTTTTTAGAACAAAAACTATCTATATTAATATGAGAATGCCAAATAAAATAATTATCAAATAATTAACTAAAATTTTCTAGATGTAATCTCTAATATCATTATTAAATTCATTATATAATATTATAATATATTAATATCAATAATAATAATATTAAATTGTAATATTATACAATTTACAATCCCTATTTGCACACAAAGATCATCTTTCATCTGTCTATGCCAGTTAAATGATGTTTAGCGTTAATTAACTTAATTTTATTTTCTAAAAGAGAGAAAAAAAATTAATAATGCTGATAATAAAGTGTTAAAATAAAAAAATCACATAATTATTGATATACTTTAAAAAAATGAAGTTTTATATAAATATATGCTGTATTTAATTATATTAATGAACCGTTGATCCGTTCTAAATTTGTTATAATATTTAAAATATAATATTCCGGATGGATATAAATAATCAAATTATTAAAAGAGATTTGTAAATTGTCTTATAGATAATTAGATTATTTCGTATTAAAATAACATTATTAATTTATAGATGATTTGATTAACACGATGAATATATATAATTTAATAAACTGTTTTATCACAGAAGCAACACGATCTGACTACAGACTTTCTTAATTTTCAAGAATATTCTTTAATACAGTAATAATATGAATAAAAATAGATTCATTATCGATTGATTTATTCGTTATTATATTAAAATATTTTTTTTTTTTCGTAGAAGAAATGACAAGGAGAAAAATAATTAATTAAATGATAAATCACAAATTCAACTAAATAATAAAATGTAATTATTAGGTTTATATCTTACATCAAAGCAAATATAATAGGAAAACATAAATTTCATTTCAATTGATATGATGTACGTCAAGATATTAAAATTTAATTCTTTACACGGAAGTTATAGACTCGTATAAATGATGGTTAATATTATCATTACTGTATAGAAATTTTTGTTCCAGAATACTTTTTACAGAAGATAAAGTTTCGGTTAGTTAAAAGTGAGATAAGTTACTATGCCGATTGTCTTTCACAATAAAAGAAAAAAAGAAAAACTAGAAAGAGTCATTAGCAAACTGCACACAGATTTTGTTTCCTGTATTAAATAAAATGTATTCATTCTTGAATGTATAAATAACGATTTTAATTTAAAAGAGTATCATATAACAGATAAGTGGCGTTGTTATTTATTTTATTTATTCTAATTAAGAGATAGTTTTATTTTTACATTCTCTATGCTTTTAAAATGATAACCATTTATTATTGTCTGCACAATTCTAAAAATTGAAGCTTTCTCGATTAAAAATTCTTTATTAAAATCATTTAAAGTTAATGATATTTTATTTAACCTACGATAATTATTGCTTCAACTGCACTTTGATTAAATTAAAAAAAAGTCACAGTTTATACAAAATTGCAGTTTTAATAAGCAAAATTCTTTATTAAAATCATTTAAAGTTAATGATATTTTATTTAACCTACGATAATTATTGTTTCAACTGCACTTTGATTAAATTATATAAAAAGTCACAGTTTATACAAAATTGCAGTTTTAATAAGCACAAATTAAAAATTTATTCTGTATTTATGGAAATTATAATCGCTATGCAACAAATTATAACATTGAGCATTAAAACTTTCTGATGCAACATGTTAACAATTAATATTTATATAAAACGTCCAGATAATTAACATTAAGAACTTAAATTATAAATGCATAATTGTACTAGTTCATAAATTGTATATTATAGCATTTAATATTTATTAAATATATTACACTAATTGTACATAATATTCAATTTTATTGTATTTAGACCTTATAATTTCTAATTATAATATAATAATTTATCTGATCATAAATGAGAGGCTACAATAAATTAATTTGATAAAGAGGAATGATGATAATAATTTGATTTGTACATGAGATTCCAATATGTCTGCAAAAATACAATTTGCACCATGAAAAAAATGGAAAAACAAAAATTCTTGCATCTATCATTCCCTATAAACTAGTATTAAGAAAAGAAAAAATTCTCATAATATGGTTTCTCAAAATTATTAATTTGAATAAAAATAATTCAATATAAATAGTTTATAGGCACATAGTATCTGTTCTATTGAATTCCAGATCACAAAACATATTGAGAACACCAAGATGTCAAACAAGTAGGCTGTCGACTCCATCTTTAATGATGATGCTAATCTTCATCGTTCCTGGATATAAGATTGTCATTGATAGTTGATATCAGAAGGTTGACTTTAATAAGACACAGTAGAAGTAACTAATGATTTATCTGAATCAAATGATTGGAGAAATAATAATTAGTGGAATATTTGATTACAGGTAAAATTGCTTCTAATATTTCATGTATAATTAGTGTGTAACGAGTTAGAAATTCCCTTGACTTTTTCCATTAAATTTTAAAATTCACCGTTTAAGTAATGATTTTGAGCACGAAATTTTGAATCGAGGTTTTTTTAATTGCTTTTCATTGTTATTTCGTATGAAAAGTGTACTGCACAGTATTTAGAATAAATAAATTCTGTAAATATTAAAATAAATTTTTCAAATGATTCGAAAATTTTTTATCCCACAGAATTTTGTTTTTTACTAGGTATGCCAGTATATCTGAATAGTTCAGTGTGATCAAAATATATACAGTATTTCATTATGTTTTAAATATTATTACTATAATATTGAAAACAAACTGAAAGTTTCAATATAAATGTGCTTCAAAAATACGCTGTGTAATTTAGAAAATTACATTTTTGTAGTTTTGGTAAAAATCGATTTCATTTTTTTTAAACTAGTTGCCATTAGTTTAAATTCTTAGACAGTATTATTTTTAAATTCGTTCCGGACTGCACAAAGCAGAATAAGATGGATTTTTGGTCTATTGATAAGGTTGTACTGGAAGATTAAATGAGGTTATGTTTGAAAGATGTATTAAAGTCATGTGATTTGATTAATCTGCAATACGTAATGCAAAATGTACTTGCTTTTACTCCATATAAAATCATTATATAATAATTTTATGAGCATTTATCTATTAGCAAATCAAATTTATGTTAAATCTAAGAATTCTGAGCAAGTTTCGTAAGGTAAAATCACATTATTTCGTAAATCACAAAATATTCTGAATAAATTTTTTTTTTAATAAAATTCTTTCATATTAAACTAGAAATAATGTAAACTTCCAATAATATAAATTAAATATGAACATATCTTCAATGAAAATCGATATAATTTTATTAGGATAATATTATCAATGATTTTCCCTGATGATAATTTGATCAGCAAAACTAAGCTTGTCGTTTCTACAGTTTAAAATTATCATTTTAACTATTAAAAATTCAAAATCATCTTTACATCAAACGTAATTTGATTTATTTCTAATTAATTAAAATTTCTGTATCGTTCTAGATATTTCTGTGTATTTATTAATATAGTTTAATAGTACTCAATCGATTCCTAATATTTCTGGTGAACAATTTTTCGGAAATTATTCAATTTGATTTAAAACGCCCAACATAATTAGCAGGGAAAAAAGCTAAAAATTATTAAAATAAATAAAAATTAAAGATAAAAATGTCATCCTGTTATTAAATATAAGTAGACGATTCATATTAAAAAATTTAGACTAATCATGGAAATTTTTTTTGACGATTTTATATAAAATACACAAGGTACCAAACATTTTTATTAATATTGGTAATTGAATTTAAACACATTTTAACATTTAATATATGTAAAAATGCAAATTTATATATTTTACATGCTAATCGTTAATATTACTCCCTTGAGAGAGGGAAAAAAGATCGATTCTATTTAATTTTTTTATATTTAATCACGAAAATCGAAACTTTTTAAACTTTCTCCAGTTTTATGTTGGTCTAATTATTTGATCCTAATCATTCACTAATCATCCATTAAATTAAAATATAAGAAAGAATTCAATCAAATTCGATTGCTTTTATCATCATCATTTAAAGGTTTAGTGAATAAATTATTCAAGATATATTGTTCTTCCAAATATATAATTTGATTTCCTTATCGTGATCAAGGTTCGTCAAACAGTTACTCAATAAATTTACAACTATAAAATATTTTCGTGGGTAAATATTCAAACCTAAATGTTTGCATAGCCAATTTAAAAAAAATTTAAATTGGCAACATATATAGTTTGTAAATTAATAATATTTAAACTATAATTTTATCATTATTCTTTAAATATCAATCATAAAAAAGAACTATTTAAAAATTTTATTTTGCATTATACGTATAAATTTTCTTCAATAATATATAATCAGAAAATTTATGTCATTCGGTATTTTCTTTTTATTTTCATATGAAAAATTTCTGAAATATAATTACAGAAAGCACGAAAAAAGTTACTGTTAAACTAATCTTGTGACAAATGTTAATAATGAAGTTCATAATATGTTTCATAATTTTTGAGTGATAATTTTTCTTATATTGTATGATAGAAAAATTAATTATTTTTTGAATAATTTTTAAAAGCTGTAATTTTTTTAAATATAAAATTATCTCGTATTTTAAATTTACTAAATATAGTTTATTTTTAAAACAGTATTTTTCTCTAGTTAGGTTAAGCTTAAATGCATTTTTGAAAATAGATATCAACTTAGAATAACTTCAAAATGTATTAATCTAACATCTGTATCACAAACTTACAATATTATTATTTATTCAAAACAAAAAAAAAATATTAAACAAAAATTTCTTCAAACAAAATCTTTATTTTACAAAAATTCGTGTTGAAATTTAAGAAAAACCACAGAATTTATAGATTTCCAATATAAGTGTGATCTTTTTATTTTGGTCCGAATAAATTTTATTAAACTATTTTAGAAAAATTAAAATAATAAATAATTAATGTACTTATGATCTTATAATCAGATCAATAATATTTTTAATCGTAAAAAATAAAATTAAAAAAATTTTCATGCAAAATATAAAATACATATCATTATCAATCACAAATTAATGCTATTTTTAGCAAAATTTGAATATAAAAAAAATTTTCATGCAAAATATAAAATACATATCATTATCAATCACAAATTAATGCTTTTTTTAGCAAAATTTGAATAACACACACACACATATATATATATATATATACATATATATACAAGATAAATAGCACGAAACAAAAACTAATAATCTAATTTAATTACTGATAATTTGATTTTCCTTACCTGAAAACAACTTAATCTAATAATAGGGTGAATTATCTATTACTGAAGATCTATATAACTATTTCGTGAAATGTAGGCTTATATTGATAATCATATTATCTGTATATTCATCGTAATCATTTCATGAATCATCTGAATATCATATATTAAATGATGAATATACAAG
The DNA here is from genome assembly GCA_000484575.1 of Olivierus martensii. Taxonomy (NCBI): domain Eukaryota; kingdom Metazoa; phylum Arthropoda; class Arachnida; order Scorpiones; family Buthidae; genus Olivierus; species Olivierus martensii. The sequence continues at coordinate 23,699 of AYEL01079808.1, read as the reverse complement.
ATATCATAAGACCAGTCATCTGGTATCTCTCATAATCCTTTAATTATCTTTTACATTTCTAAAAGACTAATAGATAATTAATCGAATCCATTCATTGATTTAAATTTTTTTATATAGTTGAACAATATCAACAAAAAATTATTAAGAAATTATCTATATGTCTATTGTTAATTGTTCGAATTATCAACGGTGTGTACACAATTAAAAGATAATTATTCAGATGATTAACTGATTATCTAACTACTGTAAATCGCGTAACAGTATTAAACAAATTAAAACTCAGAAATTGAGCAGAATGATGATTTGGCAATTATCTAGATAACTAGTTGTACAGTTAAAATATATGATTATCTTTAAATTGCAGATAACATATAACATTCGTTTGTTATAATTTTAAAATAATACTTTAGTTTAAAAGCAACGAATATAATTAATTATCCTGATGAGAACATGTTGGATAATAAGCTAAATCAGTCATTGGTATGTATAATATTAACCTAAAATCCTGATGTCATTACGAACCATTTAATGGCGACAACACAGATGAGAAAACTTTCAGGAATTCATTCTATCAAGCTGAGAGAAGCATTCATCTTTACCATTACGAACATCAATAAAGAGCCATTAAAACTATCATTTGTTACATTAACAATGAAATCCATGCATTTCGGTAGTTATTTTATATTGTGTTCATATTTAAAATAATAATAACAGCATTCATTAATTAATGCAAATATTAAATATTTACTCAATATTTGAATTGAATTTTCAACTTTATTAAATTTTATACACGTGAATGCATTTAATTCATTCATAAAATGTTCCTAAATTGCTGATTTTTATCTATGGAATGTCATTAAAAACAAGTTATTTAATCTGAACGCAATAATTAAGTCTATGCGGTTAATACAAAACAGATAAATTGATAATATTTAAAATTCCTTTTTTATTAAATTATCAAATAGTTAAAATTTCTTAAAAAAGAATTGTTTTTATAATAATTATTTAAACTAATTATTTTCTAAAAATTGATTCATTATTTAATTAAACTATCTTAAACTATTATTATTATTTTGATAAATCATCATAAATAAAACTTTTAAATTAACAGAAATGAATGACAATTTTATGTAGCTGCCATTTTAGGATGCACAACAAAAATTCGTATATTATTATATTTTATTTTTCTATTAAAATATATAAAAAATAAATATTTCAGAGAAATTTTTTAAATATATATTTTTTAACTTTATAATTTAAATAGAATAATCCTGCATAAATATAAAAAATATAACATTTTAAAATATAATTTTAAATAAATTGGCGATTACATTTTAAATTTCTATATTACATTTTTAAAGGGTGTTAAATACCAATTATTATTTTGATAAATTAATGTTTGATATTTTTTAAAATTAATTTAAAAAATTAAAAATGATATCTATGTGAAACTCTGTCTATATTATAAAATATCTTAAGTAAATAAATTATGATAGTAATTAGGCATTTATATTACCTTTATTTGTAACATTTTTAGTATTTTATATTTTATCATCATCAACTAATGATGGTGAATATGTAGAGCAACCGAAACGTTACCAGTAAATAATGAAAATTCTTAACAGTTCTAGGATCTCTGCTCGAGAAGTTAAGAATGTTTCCTATGAATAAATTATCATATTGTATTATATATTATACTATATAAAACTTATATTTATATTATATTATTTATAAAATCTGAAACTTCTTTTTAATACAAATATGCATGAATTGAAAGGATATGAAAGAAAACTTATAGAGAAGACAGGTATTAATTATAAATACGTTATATCGTTACAAAAACAATCATGAAATGATATAATAATATGTTACTAAAATCTATAAAAATTTTACTTAATTATTAACACTACAGTTTTTAATATATATTTTTTTTTCAATTGTTGACAATAAATAATTCAATTTAATATTCATATAATAAAAAATCTTGCATTGTATAAACTCTATATAAATTAAATTTTTTTCATAAAATTTTAATAAACATTTATTTATTCATCATAAAATTTCTATTGAAAATTTGCGTTATGAATTGATGAATTAATATTTTAATATTTAATGAATATGAAAAGATAAATTAGTGATAATGTATGCAGAATGCTAGATAGATTTAGCTGCTTTGTAAAAAATAGCTTCCTTTTAAAGAAACTAGTCCGTCATTTGTTTGATGAAAAAGAAAAATATAAAAATACTGTATAAAGACTGAATGTTTTCATTTAGTAGATAAGAGGATCTAAGATCATTAAAATATATGATAATTCAGATTACTGTATTAGTTAAGATTAAGATTGAATGATAATGATATTGTATGAATGTAATCACACTTTTTGATTATTGAATATTTACATTTATTTAAAACTTTATTGAATATTCGAAGAATCACTGTAAAGGTTGATTTCCTTAAAATGACTAATGTTTCGCAGCAGACAAACTACCTTGACAATAAAACAATCTCTACAATTTATAGTTGGAAACTTTTCTTTATAAGCAAAACAGGGATCTCAGATAAATTTTAAAATTACAATTTTTTTCAATTATAAATAATTTTTTCAATTCAAATATCGAATAAGTTATTATTAGAATTTCGTAAAAAGAATATTTAAGCAAGATAAATGTGAACATATTTAATTGGAGCATCTTAGTCTGGATTAACTTAATTAAAATCTATATTATTGAAAGATCAAGAACTTCAATACGATCTATCATATATTAACATCAAACGATTGCATTTCCTAGTTACATCACGATGTTAATGATTTATCTTAGTTATCTTGCGATTATCTTCTGCTACCAATGTATATTATAAATTTAAACAGATTATAGAGAAAACGAAGATAGAATTCTCTTAAGAGAATTCTATACTCATTTTATCTTTCATATTCATCATTCATTCTATATCCTTTTCTCTTTAGTATATTAAATATTTTATCTTCTTCAAGAATGAAAAACTTTGCAATCTTTGTAGCTCTGACATTATGAAGTTTATTATTATTCTAACCTAATTACAACTTCCTCTTTTATTGTTTAAAAATATTCTTAATTAACTAGTGACATGCTGTATTGATGTAAATTATTGAACTAGCAATATGTTATATTGATGTAGACATAACTATCATGTTTTGTAGTATTAATGCGAAATAATGTTTATTATTTGGTTACTAGAATATTCTGTACTTCGCATTATAATTTTATTATAGACTCCACATGTTGAAGTGAAGAGCTATAAAAGTATTAATGATAATAATAATAATGTCAAATAAATAATTTTTAATCTGCACATCAGTCTGCATCACATAATAATTATAATTTACTGAAGTTCATTTACATGAAATTGTTATAAAGTTTATCGCTACTTCACTAACACGAAATGCAATAATATTGAACCAGAAATCATTTTTTTATATCAAATAATACACTTAACAACTGTAATAAAATTATTTATTTGCGGAAGTTTTTTAATTGATGTTATTAACATTAATTTTTATATAAAATAAACATTAAAAATTTTAATTTATTAAAATAGAGTATCAATAAAACAAGTAAATCAATCAATGATCCTCCAACACACGTAACAAACTGTTTGAAGCAATGAGAATAACAATTTTATTTTATTTTATTTCGAATAACAATTATCCAAATTATAAATGATTGGATCTCATCACAGTGAAAATTATTAAATAATGAAATATGTTGAGAATTGTTAAAATTTATCAAAATATAAATTATATAAATTGAACTGATATGTAATATAATTTTAAATGAAATAATTTTAAAATTTATCTTATAATCAATTTTATGAGATTTTATGAATAATTATATGTAAAGTGTGATAAATACTTAAGTTTGATCAACATGAAATTTAATTCATTGAACAGTCATACAATATTATAAGTGAAACATTTTTTCATTTTTTATTTGGCACGTAATATTTAAAGATGATAAAATAACATTAAAAATTCATTTAAAATTTTATTAAATCTTTATTTGGAACGTTTCCAATCTGAACATAAAGAATCAATTTATTTTTTATTTAAAGATCGCTTCACTTCGTTCTCAGTATCGAACTTAGTGTAGATCATCTTGTTACTTAAATCTTAAAATATATATTTTTTTGGTCAAGTACTAAATTTATATTCCTTAATACCAACTTGTTAACTCATCTGGTACTTAAAATTCCTTCAATAAATCAAAAATATTTAAATTAAGGATGCATATTACTCTGCTATTTCTCTCAACATCTTTTTTACAGAAAGATAACTAACTTTTTGCTCTTTTTAATGATGCAATTTAGACTTTTTCCTTCAATAAAAGAAAGAAAAATCTGCTAGACTAATTATCGTTATTTGTACTATAATTTGCTTCACTAATATTTTATTAAAATTATCTTAAATTAGCTCTCTAATACAAGATCATTTTCTTAATTTCTTAGCCTCATCTAAACAAATTGCTATTCATTTTAAAAATACTGTATTTTTTTAATTCACAAATTCAAGTAATCGAATTTGAAGTGCAATAAGTAAGGATTACATTATTATTTTTATTTATTTAAATTTCACATCTATAAAAACTTATATAGTATATAGGATCTGAAAATGGTTCAATTTATGCAATTTGTTTAATATTATAAAAAATAAAACTTTCTAAATTTTGTTATAATTTTATTATTAAAATTGTAGACTAATGCTTTTTTCTAATATATACTATATAACATATTTTTCTTATATTATAAAATGTATAAATTATCTATCAAAAATTTTATTGAACCAAAGAAGACTCAAAATTTACTATAACTCTAAACTATAGTCTACATGGAGATAATATAACTAGTTAAAAAATTTTAATGAAATTTAGAGAAATCTAACAATTTGATTTGAGCTTTTGTGTTACGAATGTATGTTTTAATTTTGGTTTAACTACTAATTTATCAAGTTATGAAATTTCATTTAAATTGGTTATCACTAGTTCTTAACTGAATGCTATAGAATATTAATTATACTCTATACTTCTAAAATTATTTAATTAATAAACTAAATTATAATAAGCCTCTAAAATAAAGTATGTATAATCTTTTAAACTTTATAGGTTTTATAACAGCTTTCAATATTGTTTGAAAATAGGTTTATAAGTAATGTTTCTACTTCAAGATAGCTGCATGTTAACTCGCTCTAATGCATTCATTCTATGACTCATTGAGTAATAAATTATCCTACTTACTATCCCCTAATTCCTCAAAAATAATGTAATCCGATCGGTTGGAAAAAATCCTCGACAAATAGGATTCGTCATACTTTATGGATCCCATTGACCAAAAAATATAATACATTAGTAGCTTTGGTTCTATTAGTTTTATTGATTTTAGTTTTCCACTTCACTTTCTTACTTCTAGATATTTTCTCGCTATTAGTTTTACTTTATATCATATATTTTTCTTTTTTTACATTATTATGTTTTCTGGAATGCTAGAATTAGAACATTCTATCTGTTCGCAAAGTTTACTTTCTATTATGTTGTTAACTGGTATCAGAAATAAATCAATATAAATTTTTATCCACGATAGATAGGGATGATTGCAGTATTGTTTTTATATTGATATTATTAGAAAGGTTTATCAATTTTTATAATATTTTTATTGATATATCATATTACTGTATTATAAAAATATAATAATATATTTAAAATAATAATTATTTTTGTATTTTGTGGATTAAACTTAATAAGAGAGAAGAAATTTAAAATTTTAAAATAATAACTTATTGGTATATAAAGAAAATTTAACTGTAATTATAAAATTTCTAAAATAATTATAAAATTTTGAAATAAAAGTATTATTTCTAATTCAAAAAAATTTCAAAAAGAATAAAGTGTCATAAAACAATTAATTTTTATTTTTGCAACATATAAATACAGTGCATTAAAGAATCTCATGACAGTTATTCATTGTGAATACAATAAAAATGTTAGAGGAAAGTTGTTTTTTTTTTTTTTTTCCAGTCGATATACAATATACTGTTTTCGAATTCATTGTAAATTGGAGCAAAATCTTCTGTCAACTTCTATCTAAATAGAAAATTTCCTTCTTGAATCTCAGAAATTTTGTTACTAAATTTATTTTTATTTCTATCTGCAGTTAACATTCATCTATACTTTTCACTCTCTAATATCTTGGATTTACCTGAGTGACACTTGCTTGGCGCCACAAATATGATAATAACAAACATCACTCGATTGAAATGAATGGATATCATGTTATATCTTATATTCTCATGACTTTAATCATTGGAATATTTGAAGGAAAATTAATCATTTTTATTCTTTATTCTCTTATAGTCTATTAAATTAATGAAAGCTTAAGGAAATATTTCTTTGTATATTCTTTTTTAGATTACTGTTTTCGAGAAATGCTGTAGAAAATTCTGAAAAATAACGTAGAACAAAAGTAAGAACAAAAGATGTTGAAACGAAAATGCTGATTTGAAATCATTAGAATTTTAAATTAAATATAAACAGCAAGTCGAATTTTAAGAATAAAGGAAACGAGGTATTTTAAAAAAGTTATAAATTGAAAAGAGAAGCTGAACATTTTAATAATGACAATTTTTTTAATATATTGCAGCAAGTTAAAAGTTAATATAGTAAAAGTAAAGAGTAAAAGCATTAATGTCAACACAAACGAGTACTGAAGCATTAAAAAGCGCATGAAAAATAATAAAAATATTTTTATTAGAAACGAGTAAATTAGAAAAAGGGAGAAAGAGAATAAATTAGAAAGAGGTCATAAAATGAGAAGTAAAAACTTTCAATAAAGGAATAAAGAATAATATAAAAACACAAAATGGTTAACAAATTGTTCGAAGTAAATCAAAAACTTGCAGTAAACATTACAAAGTGAAGAATAAAGATTCCAGAAGGGAGAAAAGTTATAAAAATAACAGCCTAGAGTTATATTAGAAAGTCAATAAAACTGCTAAAATTGGAAAGCAGTAGTTTAAAATGTGACAGAGATAAAAGTTGAAAATCATTTTTATAAGTGCAATATAATAAAAGAAAATCAGTATTATCGTGGATAATTTATTTAAATTAATAGATTTATTATTATTAATTGAAGAAAAAAATTAAAATTAAATTTTATTATTTTATAAAAACGTTTAAATAAATGGATGATAAGTTTGTCCCAAATACTCTCTTATATTTTAATTTCATAAATTTACGTAATACGTCGAGCAACGAAGCGATTTATATAATAAAATTTGACATTATTAAAAAAAGAACGAATTAATGAAACTTTTTTGACATTTTTCAATCTCCATCGTATCTCGTTAACCGCATATTTACTCCTATAAAAATCTACTTAAGTTTTTCGACGGTATTATTAACAGTTAAAATTCTTTAAATAGACGGAGAAAATATTTAGTTTTTATTAAATTTTTCGTAAATACAGAATTTAAATTCATACGTAAACCAACTGAGAATGAGATTAAGATAATAATACCTACTTTAAATTTTACGAGATAACTAAATAAAATGTACTGTAGTTAAGAAGATAATCATCATTCATATAACAGACTTCAAATTCCAATAATAGAATGAGATTACAATAATGGAGTTTATTCAATTAATAATCCCGTGATGGTTCTGATATCCTTCAACTTTACTTTAATACGATTAGTAATTCACTTTCTTCTTTTTTTCAAATATTGATAGAATTAAATATTTTCTTATTTCTTCCGGGAATTTAATAATTAAAAAAATCAACATTTTCTTTTTTTAAGTTGATGGTAAAATTAAATAAATTAAGCAAATAAAAAAGTAAATTAGTGGTCTTAAAAAGTTTTAATTTATTATTATTTTTAAGCTTTATCGCATTAATAAATTATATAGAATTTATGTTGCATAACAGTGAGCATAAACAGATTGCTCTATTAACAATATTCTTAGAACCAGAAAAAATAATATATGTATTAAACATTTATAGATATGATAATAATATATAGAAAAAATAATATAATAATATTTATTTCTGTTTCCAAGTTGCTTACAATCTGTTTATTTTTATGATTATTTTCAAATAAGTTTCCTATTTTTTTTCGATATGTTTTCAACATGTTTTTAGCCTTAAAAAATAAATTTTTTGCATTTGTTTTAAATATAATTGGTATTTAAATAGAAATTACTTTTGCATTTGAAAATTACATGAAGTTATCACGTAACGAGTTGACGACTTAATTTTCGTGCTGTAGATGGATATACTTTTATATATAATTAAAAAAAAAATATTATATTGAATTATTTATTTAATTTTCGCTTTGTTTTAAAATTAAACAGAGATAATGTCTTTTCGTGTTTGAAAGTTTCCTTTATCTACTCATCAGTATTGCCTTCTCTGATATGAATCATCTCTATCGTTCTAGGAAACTTTCAAATAACAATAAATGTTTGGTCTATACTTTAATAAAAGGAATTTAAACATTTTTCTATACTGTAATTCTCGTTTATCTATATATTCAATTCTAAAACAGTTATAGTAAGATTATCTGGAGAAGAGTTTTATAATAGTATTGTCATTCCTCTAGGGAATCTGGGAAAGTAATCCGCATTCCCAAGAAGCTTAATTTACCAATTTTTTTAGTGAAACTCGGCCTTGACCATTTATACGTAAACCGATCAACATTATTATTCTAGCCAGTTCAGATATGTAGGCCATAATAAAGTTAAAGTGGGTATCGTACTAGGGAATCTGGGAAAGTAATCCGCATTCCCAAGAAGCTTAATTTACCAATTTTTTTAGCGAAACTCGGCCTTGACCATTTTATACGTAAACCGATCAACATTATTATTCTAGCCAGTTCAGATATGTAGGCCATAATAAAGTTAAAGTGGGTATCGTACTCGAAAACAAAAATTTAGTCAAATAATTTAAAATATCTTTAACATTGAAAAATAAAACAAGGTATAATTTCATACCTTTAGCATATAATAACATAAATGTTAAATAAACATTAAAAATTCATGATTTCCTAAACAAAAGAAGATTCTGGAAAACAACTAAATAAAATAGTTAATATAATAAAGTAAAAGAAAACATTTATGTAAGCAGTGCCATCAATCACTTTACTTCAGAAACCTTATCCTATATAGAAGACATATTTCCATCTAGATAACACTAGGAAAGCAAAGAAAATTTTCAATTTGTCAAAGTCAATGCTTTTGATCGAAGTGTTTCAAGTAGATTTTGTTCAGTATGCTAGAAAGGCAATGTTCTTATTGCATATCGATCATAAAGTATGTAGAAGTACAGTATTTAAAATGACCAAAACATAACTTTTCTTTCTTATAATTCGAAAATTCATGCATCAGAACTGTATTAGAGATACATCTAAAAATTCAACTATTGAAACATGACAAGAATCTCCGTATATCCATTTGTTCAAAAATGACTTAAGACATTTGTCATCGTTCCTCTAAGGAATGTATTTTCCTTTATTCTAAGCCCTTTTACTGTCAAGTGAACGTTTGCAATCCGTGGTTGATCTTTTTCTTTTAGAATTTTGATTTTCTACAAATGATTTATTTTTTTAAAGTGTTTCCAGATGAAGTTTCCGAATTAACTTTTTTCCCCCTTCTATAGAAAGTATAACGTATTTTAATCTCAATGGGTTAAGTGTATTATCTTTTTTACATTTTTTGATAATTGTTTAAATAAAAAAAAATTAAAATTCGTTTCAAAATTATTTATAAATAAGTTTTCACGATTTGAATATTATGAGAAAAAAGAACACAAATCATGTTTTTCGATGACCATTATTTAATATGTAGGCCTATATTAGCTATAAGTTAATATAAAGAAATATTTACTAATTATGTAATATAATATATTTTATTTAATTTATAAAATATTTATAACTCATAATTAGTCTTTGTTTCTTAATATTTTACATCTTGATTATCGACGTTGCACACATTCTGTATTGGATTAACTAACCATTAAAGAATTAATATTGAATAAAGAATCGATTTAATATTGCAGAACTTTCGTGATAAAAGAAATGAAGAAGTCATGTAATGCAATTTCTGATAAAATAATAAATAGCATTATTTTAAGATAAAATTGAACACTACAATATATCTTAATAATTTTATTTTTAATAATTTGCGATTATCGACGTAACAAGTTCGAAGAAAAAATTAAAAGAAAAGAAATTTCGCTTAATAAAATGACATTTTAAAACTAAATTTAGAAAGTCAAAAATATTTTGCATTATCGAAAAAATCGATTATTCTTCTGCATACGATTTAAGAAAATTTCATTTATCGATCACACAAAAATCAATAGAATTTTTTTTCTTACTCACTTTATTGAAAATTCTCATTGCGCTTCCTAGAAGTTTTCAAATCCTTTAAAAATCTGTATAAAATTTTGCAAATTGTAAATCAAAATGAATATCGATTAATTTGTTAATAGGATATATCGATTCGTAAATCGATAAACCTGAATTTTCTTTTTATTTTACTTTTTCAAAAAAAGATATTTTATCATTTTGAGGAATTTTATTATTTTTAGAAGAAAAAGAATCTTTATTCTCCAAATCTTCAGAGATTCTTGATGTTTGATAAAAAAAAAAGATTTGTGTTTGGTATACTAGTCCTTATAGTAAATAGGAAAAAATTCTACAGATATTGTTATGAATGTTTTATTTATATATATTTAGGTTTCAGTGCGATTGTGCTACTATAGTAGACTAATACGACTATTGCTTTTGATTTATAATATATATGTGTTATTAACTATTTACTTTATATAGCAAGAATATTTGTTCATACACTAGAGAAGATATCGAACAAAAAGTAAAATATGGTCCCTTAGGAGGGAAAAAGATCATATCTGATATCCATAAAGATATCATTTCATTTTAAATATTTTTCTATAACGTGTCCTTAGTGAGAGATCGTAAAAATTTAAGAAGTTCGATTTTTTCATATAAAATCCGTAAGAATTTTCCAAGAGCACATTTATCTACTTTATATAACATTTTTATAAAAGTGTAGTTTATAAAATTGTTTAAATATATTAATACAGTTTCTTAAATTTATGCAATAGTGATTATTATTTTGATAAGAAAAGCTTTATAAAAATTTTATTTATAATGATTTAAAAATTTTAAAAAAATTTTATTTATAATGATTTAAAAATTTTAAAAAAACATATATATACACTATATTTTAAACTTAAATAAATAAATAATTATTTATTCATAGGTAAAAATTTTTTAAATTAATTCTAGAAGTATTTTTCAAGGCATAAATTATAAAACGAACGGAAGAATAATAATTCTGCACGATTATTCTCCAAGTAAGTCGTAATCATGAACTTGATGTTAAATGTGGCTAAAAGTTTAATTAAAGTGGACAGTAGTTAGAAACTTTCATTTCTCATAAATCTATGGTAATAAGAATGTTGTAGTTAACGTCTTGTTTAAATATGAGGAAAATATTAAGAAAAGAATCACTAAATAATAGGATGCGATGAAAAATTAATACAATTTTCACTATTATTGAATATTTTAGAAATATTCATTATTCTCAACTTTCGAATATTCTTTAGCGTTGAAAAAGCAAGTATTCTAATATAATGGATTTACAAGTTTAGAAGAACAAAGAAAGTTTTTCTTATTTCGTTTCTTCTCTAAATTCAAGCAAAGCGAGAAAGACTATTTGAATGGGAATCACTTACCAACCGAACTGAGAAACAATCGATCTATTCTGAGAAACATAAATGATTGTTCCCAACAAACTATCTATCCAGCTGTGGCCGAGTGGTAATTTTTTAATCTGGAATTGTTCCGATTGTGTGAAAAACTCCATCTGTTCATAGATAGGTCACGCCATCTGTTTCTTCGTCTTACCTCTTACTCTTAGTTACGAGTCCCAAATTCACTAACGTTAATTTCTACTTGATCGACCACACATTATATTTTTTTTTATTTTTATCCATTAAAATAACCCAAAAATGAATTTCTATTTTAACTAGTAAGGTTAATTCATTTTGCTTTTTTCTTTTATTAAAAAAAACAGATTCGAATTTTCTAAACAAGATTGATGATAAAATATAAATAATCTACTTAGATCTATTTTTATATTTTAGCGTGACTTTATTATCAGTTATGTAAGAAATTCCTGTAAGATTAGAGAATATTATAAATTATACGTTTCTTCATTTGAAATTTAGTATTTTTTATATAATTAAATTATGATATATAGAATCATTATAAGGTATTGTTATATTTTAGCGTGACTTTATTATCAGTTATGTAAGAAATTCCTGTAAGATTAGAGAATATAAATTATACGTTTCTTCATTTGAAATTTAGTATTTTTTTATATAATTAAATTATGATATATAGAATCATTATAAGGTATTGCACAGTATAAGCTTTTATTTTATTTTTCTTGTACGAGATTAAAAATTTATTCAATATTTTGCATAAGTTTCTAAAGCTATAAAAACTATTAAATGAATTTCAATACAGTTTTCTGATAAAATGATCAATTTTGAGCTATCTAAAAAATAAATGATTAATTCACTAATATAATTAAAATTTAATCGCTATAACACTCACGGAATAATTTTAATAAAAAAAGTTTTGTTACTGATAATTTTTTTAATTTATAGATAAATCAATCTGTCATCAGATATTGTCAGATACTAGATTTTGAACTTCAAACTATAGGAATTATTGACGTAGAATATGAAAACTAGTTCAATGTATAAATTTATATTATATCGTCTATTTGAAAGCGATTTTCGTGTTTGATTATATAAATAAAATTTCAGAATTAATGCCAAAATTGAATAACTGTGTTAATATGTCTGTGCTATTAGATGAAAGTTTGACGATAGATATTTTATTGATTACATTGAAATATCCTGGCAAGAATATAGGGAACATAACTGAATTGAACAGGTGAATAAATAAAGAATATTATGTAGTAATGTTAGCAAATAATATTAATTGAAAATTAATAACATAATGTTCATAATATTATGTAACATAAACATAATAAAATAATAATATTCATTGAAAATTGTAAACAACATAAAAATTATTTTAATATAAAATTTTTATAAGGAAGATTTAAATAATGGAATCTAAAATTTTGTAAAAAAATTTTCTCAAAATTTGATTTCGATCAAGAATTAAATTTAAATCCGAAATTATTTTTTGTACATATTGATTGCGTTAGAGTATATAAAAAGAAAATGGATAAAAGTATTCTTCCGTGCGAGTTATAGTTAATAATTTTTCTTTGTATCTGAAAGATTATCGAGATTACACTTTTTTCTGATCAAAAGTTAACTATTAGTTAATATCAACCAAAGAAGTTGAGATTAAATTGATGAGAGTATAACTGAATGTCAAGAAAATAATTTGGACAAGAATGTTTGAAGAAATAAGTTGAAAATTTTTCAATTATGATAAAATCTAAAAAAAAATCTTGTGAAGCACGAAAGAAAATTTTTATACTAATAAAAGAAAATAAATAGATAAGAAATCAATAATAAATTTTGACTACATGGTATCTAAGGCATTATTATACTTTGCTTTGTTAAAATATCCTTTCAAAACAGATTCTGAATCTTTTAAAACTTTATTATATATTGGATATACAATGATGACTTACGCTACGCAAAAATATTTATGATTTAATACATTTTAGATTCTTTTTGTTATAGAGATGCCACAACTTTTCAAGTTTTCTTTCTTCAATAATATTTAGTTCTTAAGTTCTTTAAACCTTAGTTAAAAGCATTCCATTGATATACTATAAAAATTGATTATTGAATTAGTTTCAAAAATTTGAAATTAATTAAAACTTCATATTATAGCAAAACGCATATACAATCTATTGTAAGAAAATATCACGTACGTTTAAAAATGTAACCATTTCTATCAGTTAATGCAAAATAATCTATATTTAAACTGTTTAGCATTATTTATTTTACAGTAATTTAAAATTTATAAAATATTTGAAAGAAATATTCACGTACGTGGGTCATTGTTTAATATCGGGATCAAGTTCCTTAAAAATCTAAATTTTAATTGAAACGATATTAACTGAAACCAAAAAACCCTTAGCTTAGTGTTATAAGACAAGGTACGTTCCTATAGTTCTCTTTCTGATACTAGAATTAATACTGGTACCAGAAATTTTTGTCATCTAATCATTTTTTAATAATGGAATGAAATTAATGAAAAGAATGATTTAAATATAAATTTTAATTGAAAAATGTTACATAGCAATTACGTTTCACTTTAAAGAAAATTATTTTCTAATAAAAAACTCCTTAGAATTTACAGATTTGTCCGTGATTAGATTTTCTTAATGTCAGTTCTCATTCATTCGTTAATAGTGGTCCATTCCAATCTCTATCATATCAACTGCATACAAAATGATCAACTGGATTGCAGAAGGAGATAGACAAGCTGAATCCAGACCATTCATATAAATTTCCCAAGGATAGGATCCTAATTCGATTCCGGGTCCTCTGGTTCGACTTTCCAACTAAGGATCCGGAATCCATCAGTCCATTCCGAATAAAGCGTTTCCATGGGCGAATCCGACCGACTATCCTATTGCAGTATAGTTTAACACAGAAAAAATACTGTTTGCTTGAATTAGGGCTCATATAAAATGTATTTTATCTAGTTTGAGTAAACGTTTTCTGTCTATTATGCAGAGAAATCTGAAAAATAGGAGTTTATTTGGTTCCTCTATCTTAAAAACTAATTTTTTTAACTAATTATTTTAACTTTTGCTCGCGACGTAATAAAACAAAACGACGTTAAGTGAGGCAACGTTAAACAAGGACCTACTGCTTTTGCTCGCGACGTAATAAAACAAAACGACGTTAAGTGAGGCAACGTTAAACAAGGATCTTAAATCTAAACGTTATATCTGATCTTAAATACGAAATCCAATTTAATATATTTACGAAATCATAAGCATTTTAGTTTAATTTCAAGCATAGGTAAATTATGTAAAATGATTTATGTTATATCAAAAAATTCAGTCACATATTCCATTTCAATTACTTAATATTTTACATCGTTCGACTATTTCACATAGTGATAAAAATTCTCCGACATCAGTTATAGTTCCTTGGAGAAAATATGTCCATTGGGTATTTTGTTTCTTGAACGACATCTTTTCGTGTTGAGTAAGAAATATTGCGGTCACGACATAAATAGCATACAAATTTTTTGAAGGGAGTATAGTATCTTAAGTAACTAGATTCGAACATAAAATTTCATAAAAATGGAGGCTAAAAAGCAAACTGTAATGTTGAATTTGCTTGCATTTCCAGGATTTTTTTTTCTGTACGGTAGCAAATATTGTATATTCATTGAAACGACTTCGTAAGACCAATTTTGTCAAAAATAGACATTTAAAACTTATTTCTTTAATTTAAATTCATTTCTGAAGAATATTTTAATTAAAAAATTAATTCGAAAACTTCTCGAAATGAAATGTTTGCACTTTATAATTGTTGAAATAAATGGATTTGAACACGTAAAAATGAATAACACTTTCGAAACTTTTCATATTATTCATAAAAATTTCAGAAATATCTTCAAGTTTGTTAGATGTTATTTTTAAAAATTTGTTTAAATTCAAAAAAATATTTTTTTTATATTTGATATACAGTACGTTACACGCAAAACAGTCACGCTTCAAATTTAGTATGCTTTTCGTGACAAATAACTATATTTTCTTCTACTTTGATAGATATATCTATTGTTCTAAACTTTGGCTAGATTTTGATCGAAATGTAATTTTACATATAATTTTAATAAAAAATAAATAATGATCGATCATATTTATAGAATATTTTAGACTTTGAAAACACACAGTAATTATATTTAACTTTGATTCTTTAAAATTTGTAAATTCATGTTTTAAGTTTACTAGTGATAGTGAATTTCTTCGTCACTAACTATAATTCTTAATTTTAATGATATAAATTTGAACAAAATCTAATTAATCTTTAAACAATAACTCGTTAAGATTTGGATTTAGTTTCCAAGTTTGTCTTATATTTCAATTGTAGTGAATGATTTAAATATTTCTAAGCAATGGAAAATAAAGTGGATTTGTAGTCTATGATAAGCTTATTGATCCGCCATATGAACTACTTAAAATGTTCTTATTCAAGTTTATTTCCACTGAATTTATTTTAATTTGACTGTTTTCACCAGATTAAAGGTTTTTACCGTATTCTTTTTATAGTGATTGCGTTTTGAACCTTTGCATCAGTAGTCCATAAATTTCCCAACTTTCTCAAACTTTAGTCATTCACTATTAAATCTCGTTACATGTCATTTTGAATAAAAAAAAAGTAAAGTAAAACAGCACACTTCTACTTCCCCCATCTATTTTATACAAAGAGAACAAAATGCTACTACGTTTCCGACTTTTACGATCAACCTAATGTTTTATTTATTCTGAGATCAGGTACAGGGCAGTTGGCCATCAGAAGTTGACACAGACTCTAGAAGAAGAAATAGAATAAATAAAAAAAGAGCTTGTTCCTAAAATTGAAAGCAACAAAAGCAAAAAAAAAAGAAACAAAGAGAGTCTTTAGCTTAAACATCTTCGATTTTCGAGTCTGGAATTTAACAAATTCAATGGAGTTGGAGAAAAGGCTCGAGATAGTTTAATTTCATTTAGCAAACAACGTTTCAGTTCTGTATGAATCGATTCACTCATGTAGATAGTCTGGTCTTAGCTGGAAATGTAATTTTCTTCAATTTTCCACTCTATGGCCGAGGGCAACATTATCTTCTCGTCTTCTCAATGCACTTTACAACATGGCTTAACCAATCATTCTGCTGTAACAATACCGTTCACGTATATTTCTTATACGCTATTCGAGAGAAACTAAAATCCGTTAGATAGTCGGTAACGACCAGAATTCGTTCAAACTTATTTTTTGGCATGTTCTTTCTCAAAACTACATGATTCAAATACACTCTCTATTTGCTTTATTCTTGTTTTACTACTAGCAATTGAAATAATAGAATGTTTCTACTTATGTCTATCCAACTAATTTAAGTATCAAATAGAATATTTAGAAATAAAGGAACAAAATTACTTTTAGATAGTAAATTTGCTACGGATTATATTACCAAACATGGTCGTTAGACCTAGATGAAAGCTGAATAATAAGAAACTAAAGGTTGATTGGAAAATTCTCCAGTGTAATAATATGGAGGATCCGCACAAGGATAAAATTGCATCGCTTTTCCGTAATTTACAAATTATTGCCTGTTAAAGTCAACAATTTTTACTTGTTATTCTTTTAGTGAGTTATTTAAGACTTTGTTTACTTGGTTCGACCTTATTTTTAACTTTTAATTGTATATATATTATCGGGCGTTAATATACAACTATTTAATTGTAAAATAAAAATTAACCCTTTAAGAGTATATTATGTATTATACAGTTTTTTTATTATAAAATTTTTGTTTAGATTATAATGAAATTTATAAAATTAAATTTTTTTATTTCATTTCGAAAATAATAATTATAGAAAAAAGCATTTTTAGGAATATAGTATTTATTCTATATTTCATTTAATAAATTTGCAATACAGAATATATTTTTTGTAATTAATTTTGCAAATTCATTAATTTTTAAAAGTTTTACTGTCGAGATTATTTGATTCTTTCTCTTTCAGTAAGTATCCAGATCATATTCAAGCAGATATAAGTTTTAATTCGCTATTTTGTTTTAATATAAAATTGTGTACATTATTTACATGGACCGCATCAATAGAAAGTAAATAATTCATTAAAATTTCTAAATTCGAAAGTTTTTTAATTGAGAAACCCTCTCGAGATACCAATTATAATTTTTATATTATTGGAATATTAGTTTATAGCATAAAAAAATCACAAAGAAGGAGTACGGTTTTGTAATATAAATTTGTTATATTCTCTTTCTAGTCTCCATTATGATAACTGAAACAAATTTTTTAATTTTAGATTAAAGTTTTTTGAGGAAAAGAAATTTATAGATCAATGAAAAAATATAAATTATAAACTAAACAGTTATTTGTGTATAATTATATTAAACTTATAATCACTATCAATATAAATAATATAATATCTAGCTTTAATGAAGCAAAAAATTTGCTTTCTTAATATTTAAGTCGTGTTAAGAATTTTTAATAATTACAAGTTAACTATTTAAGTTTTGTTCTATCACTAAAATTCCAATCTGATTTTCAAGAACTCACATGCAGTATCGATACTTGCTTTGTCATACATTTGCTTTGTCTTTTAAATAAATATTCTTTAAACTACTGTAATCTTTACGATTGAATAAATATTTAAAAAAATTTCATTAAAGTAATTCGATCTAAAATTAGATTTTTTTCTTTTTTTAATTTTCTAATCTATTTTTAAAATTTTTTTACTCACACATTTTGTTTGAATTTCTTTTTTTTTTTTTTTGATGTTTCTGAAAACTTTTATTTGGAATACATTAAATTCAAATTAACAATAGATTTTAAAAAAATTGCGAAAACATTTTAAATCTATGTTAACAAAAGAATACTATTCTCTAGAGAAATAATTTTAGTAGAAATTTCGTTTAATATTTAGGAATAACAATTTCTTCAACTACATTTATTTTAAAATAAAGAAAAATATGAAAAATTAACTAAAAAACATCTACTTTCTATTAAGACATAAATATATTTATTTTGCAGTTTTATGATTAATTTTTTGTTTATTTAGTTAAAATATAAGCTTTTTAAAAGTAAAAAAAAAATAAAACCTAAAATTTTATGCGACTTTCAACATGGCATCAAACTGTTAAGCTGATTTTATTTATAACTGATAAAAAATTCAATATTTTCTACGTTAATCCATATTATAAATCATCATTTATTAAAATCATTTTCGGTTTTATTGTTGCGAAAAATATTATCGTAAACTGAGCGCGTAGGAGATCTAGTTGTCAAGAAACTACATTAAATGGAGTGAAACTACTAGGAAACAGATTTACTTGTATTTTCTAAGAGGGCAAAAGAATGTCCGATTTTAAAGTACCAATGTATTATACTTAAAGGAAAAAATTGCTTCAGTGGGATCAAGGGAACGCCAATGTTTTTACCAAAAACGTTTGGTTGGGACGTACTGTTCCCTTTTCTTCTTGTAGTAGTCTAGATTCGTGCATATCTCTTCCATTCTCAGCTTGCGGTGACCTGCCAGAGAAGTAATCGAAGTAATCGTTACTATTGATCTTGGATCACTTACACCTCTATTTCTTGTATTTTCCTCTTCTTCCTTTACCTCACCTCCTTCAGTATCTTTTTATTCTCCAACACTGGCTATTCTCTACATCCTTTTATATGTTTTTTTTTATTTTATATTTTTTCAATTCTCCCTTTTGTATTTTTCTGTTATTCTGTTCATTTTATAACTTGTAGTATTTTTAGTAGAGTTTTATACTCTTGTAATACTGAAACACCCCAGTTGAAATTTTTTTACGTTTTTTTATATTTCAGACTTTTTCTTTCGCTACTTTAAAGTTGTTTTCTTTTACTGTGAAATTCGATAAAGTTCTTGATATTCTAGAACGTGTTCTGAAAATATCTATTTTATTACCTTTTCGCTAAGAAAAAATTACTTTGTATAAGTAGTAAAGTGTCTTCAAAAATTTATACTTTTATCAAAAATAACATTAAATTTTAAGTGAATTTATTGCATTTAAAGTAGAAGTCTTGTACATCAAATTGTTCCATTTATTATTTAAATTTGTAAGATGTTTATAGAGTTATACAGAGATCATTTTAATATTTTACTTTTATCAATGCGGCTATAACTTTTAATAAATTATCAAATTAGCGTTACGAATTAATTTAACAAATAAAATTAAAATTATTCTTGATTGATTTATATATAAGAAAATTTAAATTTTTAATCAAAATTCTATTGAATTTTAAATTTTTATATAAATTAAGATTGAATAAGTATCTATTATTTTTTTTTAGTTCAAGATTTTAAAATGTTTAATTTCAAGAAACATTTTCACAATCTAAACATATATTTATAATTTTAAAAATACTTTGCAGAAATTTTGTTTAGTTCAAGATTTTAAAATGTTTAATTTCAAGAAACATTTTCACAATCTAAACATATTATATTTATAATTTTAAAAATACTTTGCAGAAATTTTAATTTATTTAAACATTAAATAAATTATTTAACTAGCGTTTATTTTGTAATTTATGAAATATTTAAATTTTTGAATATTTAAATATTGTAAAATTTAAACAAGAATGTATTTAAAATATTAATAAACACGAATTTTAAAGAATTTCATAATTTTCAAATTAGTATAAATTTTGGAACAAACAAAACTTTTCAGAAAAATTTAACATTTAAAATAGATTAAGAATGCTAGATCGTTTGTTACAGTAGTAATATTTTCCTTTTTTACATCATCCAACTGGAGAACTTTCATTCGTCATAAAGTACAATTATGGGAATTGCAGATGAGGTCATTTACAGAACCATCTTTTCTCTCTCTGATCATTATTTTACCAGAGAATCGTAATTTTTTTGCGCTTATCCTACTTTCTACTGAAGCAAAAACGAAGAAACATAATTTTTAGAGAATATAATTTATATAAGCTTTATTACTTTTCTTGCTTTGAATTTCTAACTAACAATGTACTCTTCTTCAATGTTTATGATACGAGCAATCTGCAACTCTTAGAATCAATAATGCTTGTTGTATTCTTAATAATAAGTTTTAAATTGAATGATTCTGTTATTCTAAGAATGTAACTGTCATAACAATACGTTAACTGTAATTGAATATTAGAACTAATGTAATAATTCTAAATGCCTGAGGATGGTGTACTAGCACCGAAAACGTTTGCATTTTTTTCGATGGTAAAATAAACATAATATAAAACTAACTGCGTTTTGTGCTGTTTGATATTATTCAAAAAGGTCCTCTACTGACCATTCAAGAGGAACTGCAGGCAACATAATCTTTGGATTCCTTTTCCGATGCTGATTTGGAAGGAAGTAGCCTGTTGAATTGAGTTGCTTTTGTAATTTAACTGCACTCTCTTTATCAAGACAGTTCACCAAGAGACAAGTTTCTTGATTTCTAAATCGAGTACCAGTGACACTAATCTTTGAGTTTTTGACATCGACCGCCTGCCTAACGGCCTTTTTCAGGTCAATTCCCTTTAACCCAGCATCCTCAGCTCTTACGAAAACAGTCTTATCATTAAATTCACGGACACGCTTTTTAACTACACTTGCATAGGTAGGCTTAGGTTTTAATGGTGGTTTTTCTCCAGTTTCAGAAGCAACTCACAAAATTTTAAGTTTATCCCCATAATCTTTCTTATTGCACCCTATAAGGATCCTCAGGCCAATAAAGCACTCTCTCATAACCTTCAAATTGTCGGAAATATTTTTCTTTGCATCACCTTTCATGTTCTTAAAATCAATTTCTTTAAAAGTGTTACAAGCTCTAGTTTCAAATATGTCAACAATATCATTCATGACGTCATGAACAACTTCAGAATTATCAACATCTAAGTCAGCCAAACCAGTACTAGTAAAATTATCCATTATACAAGCAAAAAATCCAAAAACATCAAAAGAATTGAGAAAAAAAGCAAAGAAAATCAAAAAACTACTAGAAAACTAGTAAAATAAATAATGAAAATGATTAAAACATCTGTCAAGATCAAAAAATGTGGAAATAAAAGTAAAAACAGTTAAATTTAAAAGTTTGAAGCTGATAGGTTGAAAGTAAAACGCTAATAACTCCCGAAATTTAGACCGCAGGACCACGAAAAAAATAATTTTAGAAACTACTCAAAAAGGGGAACAAAATGTCACCAAAAAACGAAGGGGTTGTCACGGAAAATTTTGCACAAAATATTAATGAATTTGGACTTGGCAGTTACATGTTAACTCTATGTAAAGTTTGAACTATAATAAAAAATTAAGGAATGGGCCGATTCCAAAAATTCTAATGTCTTTATAGGTCCGTGGCATAAAAAACGTATTAGATGGAATTTAGAAAAAATTAAAAACTCACGAATAACTGCCTAGACCAAAACTCCCATTGTAAGGCAATGGGGAAAGGCTTCCAGCCGAAATATCGAAATATTTTTCTGCCCCTCTCTGCCAAAATATTTCGATATTTCGGCTGGAAGCCTTTCCCCATAGCCTTACAATGGGAGTTTTGGTCTAGGCAGTTATTCATGAGTTTTTAATTTTTTTTCGAATTTTTTCTAAATTCCATCTAATACGTTTTTTATGCCACGGACCTATAAAGCCATTAGAATTTTTGGAATCGGCCCATTCCTTAATTTTTTATTATAGTTCAAACTTTACATAGAGTTAACATGTAACTGCCAAGTCCAAATTCATTAATATTTTGTGCAAAATTTTCCGTGACAACCCCTTCGTTTTTTGGTGACATTTTGTTCCCCTTTTTGAGTAGTTTCTAAAATTATTTTTTTCGTGGTCCTGCGGTTTAAATTTCGGGAGTTATTAGCGTTTTACTTTCAACCTATCAGCTTCAAATTTTTAAATTTAACTGTTTTTACTTTTATTTCCACATTTTTTGACCTTGACAGATGTTTTAATCATTTTCATTATTTATTTTACTAGTTTTCTAGTAGTTTTTTGATTTTCTTTGCTTTTTTTCAATTCTTTTGATGTTTTTGGATTTTTTGCTTGTATAATGGATAATTTTACTAGTACTGGTTTGGCTGACTTAGATGTTGATAATTCTGAAGTTGTTCATGACGTCATGAATGATATTGTTGACATATTTGAAACTAGAGCTTGTAACACTTTTAAAGAAATTGATTTTAAGAACATGAAAGGTGATGCAAAGAAAAATATTTCCGACAATTTGAAGGTTATGAGAGAGTGCTTTATTGGCCTGAGGATCCTTATAGGGTGCAATAAGAAAGATTATGGGGATAAACTTAAAATTTTGCGAGTTGCTTCTGAAACTGGAGAAAAACCACCATTAAAACCTAAGCCTACCTATGCAAGTGTAGTTAAAAAGCGTGTCCGTGAATTTAATGATAAGACTGTTTTCGTAAGAGCTGAGGATGCTGGGTTAAAGGGAATTGACCTGAAAAAGGCCGTTAGGCAGGCGGTCGATGTCAAAAACTCAAAGATTAGTGTCACTGGTACTCGATTTAGAAATCAAGAAACTTGTCTCTTGGTGAACTGTCTTGATAAAGAGAGTGCAGTTAAATTACAAAAGCAACTCAATTCAACAGGCTACTTCCTTCCAAATCAGCATCGGAAAAGGAATCCAAAGATTATGTTGCCTGCAGTTCCTCTTGAATGGTCAGTAGAGGACCTTTTTGAATAATATCAAACAGCACAAAACGCAGTTAGTTTTATATTATGTTTATTTTACCATCGAAAAAAATGCAAACGTTTTCGGTGCTAGTACACCATCCTCAGGCATTTAGAATTATTACATTAGTTCTAATATTCAATTACAGTTAACGTATTGTTATGACAGTTACATTCTTAGAATAACAGAATCATTCAATTTAAAACTTATTATTAAGAATACAA